>VMKM01004760.1:0-12916 GCA_008360985.2 Macquaria ambigua | reverse complement strand
TTCAATCTCAATCACCATTACTGGCAGAGTGGAACTGAACATATTTACACTGACAGTGAAAGCAGAGATGTTTGGGTAATCACGGGAGGTATACTATGTAAATGTGGAAGTTCACTGAAAAAAAAATCTGTTGATTAACATGAAAAAAAGTAGGTGATAATTAACATGTAACATACTTGAAATTTCTTTGAAATTACTCCCAAATTACCCCAACATTTACCCCAAATGGAATCAAAAATTATCCCAACATTATTAAATAATTATATTCCGCTATTTCTCAAAAGCAGGTTTCTTCAATACATTTACAGGAAAATAATTAGAAATCAATTGATAGGCATAATTACAAACACTTTATTTCCAAGTGCACAGTGTCCTGATAAGTAGGTAATTAGCAAGTAACTTCTTTGATATTTCCTTAAGATTTCCCCAACATTTACTCCAAAATGTATTGAAATTGACCCCAACATTATTTAAGAATTATATTCCACTATTTCCTAATAAGCAGTTACTGTACAGTTTTTCACAATCGCTTACACGCTGAAACTGTATGTATGAACCAAACACCCGAAACCATTACATTAGCTACCAATACTGACCAATACATTAGACCAATGTATAAGCACTATTCACCTGTTTTCACACAAATTGAAGATTTGTTGAACCCTTTTTGCAAAAGCCTAAATACAAATCTATCTATAAAGCAGAATAACATCATGTTTTCATGTAGAAAGCAGCCATCCAATATACAGAACTCAAGTCATTACAAATAAACACAATTAACACACAGTCCTCAAGATGTAAACAACACCAAGCTGCAGAAAAGGCCACAGGGGAGTTGACATGTTTTAGAACAATGGATGCCAACAATGAGGAGAGATCTAGAAGAAGAGAAAGTGTGTAAATGAGAGGAGGTAGAAGAGGGTGAAGAAGAGTAAGGTCAAGATCTCACAGTTAATTGAAATCAATCAAACAACATATGCATTATTTACATTTAAAAATATTTATGTGCACATCAACACATCACTCAATCTATCCTGACACAGAAATGTCATGATTGCATACTTATTTAGGACCCCTAAAAGAGCATTTCTGCAGTACTAATAGAAACACCCCTCTGTACTGGCTTACATATGATACATTCTGGATACCCTTCTCTACTATTGACTTTGGACCCTCCCACTTAAGTCGGACCAGGAAACTGCATGAAGGTGATAACAGATGGATGAAAACAGACCAAACACTTTACACACACACAAAATATGTACAGTACATACTATGTTGCACATATTAAAATTACATGTACTGAAAATGATTCATTCATGTTTAATATGACAAATTGAACTGACAATTTACAATAACATCCTAATTTGTTAAACTACATGACGTTTTCATGTCAATTTTAAGGTATTTTATTTTGTTCAGAATATGCAGTTACTATCTGCAAAACTAACATGACTTCTTTATGTTTTGTATATGCAATATTTTCATGTTCAATCAACCTAATCTGCTCAAGAAAGTCTCACGCCATTGAGTTATAAAACTTTGACATGTTTTGTTTATCAATTCTACATGATAACTTCTACAATCTGATATCTGATGAAAGTATTTTGTATGTCATTATACTTGGTCTTGTTAAATCTTTTAAGCGCAACATTCACTACTGTGCATTTTGAAGGCAAATATGGCAATAAGCAAAAAACACATTTGTTGCACAAAAATAACTTGTATTTGGTCAGAGAATACCGTACTTCACCCAGAGACTGAATTCAAAACATTGCAACAGGGCAGTTTAGGGGTTAATATCATGATATGAGACAAGATATTATGATATATTGTATGAGACTGTGGTTATTCCACAGCAGCATGGACTGTGTCTCACATGCAGCTAGGTGCCAGCCATCGGTCAGTGCTGCTGTCATGCTAATGCTAGTTGAAAAAAGTGCAGGAATCAGAAAACAGGTGTGTTTTTCTAACTGGAGTAATGTTAGTTGGAAAGGGAGCTGTTTTAGTTGCCTTAAAAGTGTGATTGCAACACTGCATCATACCATGAAGGCTATTTACATTCTCCAGTAAGTCAATAACATTAGCTGTAGTCTTTAGGCTTAACTTAAACTGCCACTGAGCTAACAAGATGGCAGAGTGACATCTAAGTTGTCTGATTTTGTCCCAGCCCATTCCTCAGATGCAATCCTAGAGGTGGTGGAGGCAGATTTTCATGTCCTGCTTAGATTATAATTATCTTTTCATATACATTTGGATAAAATAGCATTCATAAGCTGTATATGAACATCAAATAAATGGCTTATAAAACACTATAATGTAGTTGTAAGTGTTTATTAATGAATTAAGTAAGTAGCAGCTGGAGTAAGTAACTCCCATAAGTATAAACAGATGATGAATGACAGTACAGTAAAACACAGTAGTAATAATAATAAAAAATACTGTGTGTCTTAAAAAGACAAGTTATACATTAATACTGTGTATCAATGTAGTGTACTGTGTGTTAATACAGTGTATAAGCACTTAAAATGTCCTTATAGTTGTGTACAACTACATTATAGTGTGTTGTTAACCATTTATTGAATGTTTGTCTACTGCTTATAGATGCTAAGTAAGGGGACTTAAAGTAAAATGTTACCGGTTTATTAAATTGTGCTTACAGAGATTTGTGTAATAATCACATGCAGGTACATAATCAAAGCACTGATTTGGAAAAGATTCTGTTTTTCATTACAGAAAATATCAGAAGATGCCTAAAAGGTGGAGTCAACTCTATATGCAAACAGTTAAGCTTGCAAGCAAATTCAGTGAACATACACCGCTAACTCATAGAAGTTAGTGCTTTTTCACAAATCCATTTCTGTCTGGCTCCACATCCAGCATCGTTCCAAGCCTTGAAGAAGTTTTCTTTGGGAAACACCATTCCACAGTCCTCATTGTTGATATTATTTGGTTCTCCATCATTCCAGTACCTGGAGCAAATGATAGGTTGCTTTACAGAGACACAGTACTTCTTTCTTTCAGTCCACATTATGCATCTTTTTATATAATAAAATAATTTATTCTAATGGAAAAGGGAAATCATCTATCAGAGACCCCCTAGTTGAATTGCAGGTTTCTCAGATGAAATTTCAAATGACCCAGTTTATTATATTCTCTTTATAATCATCCACAGAAAAAAAAACTTTATAAAAGCTTAGGCTGAAAAGTAAATACTCTCTTACAGGTCTTGATGCATGCCAATCCAGTGTGTAAGCAAGATTGATTAATGCATTTTTGTAACTTCCAGGCTGCCAACTGTGTCACTTTTGTATGAAAAACAACATGAAGACACTTGTGATTGGTAATCCATTATAGTGCACAGCAAGTTTTCTTTTATGTTTGTCAAAGTTACATTATTGTATGGCAATGTAGTTGAGAGCACAGACTGTTTAGAAAACTCTTTGTTGATGCTTGAGTTTAGGGAAAATGCATACAACCCCTTCTTACTCAATTTGATCATGCAGGAGGATACCATCATTATCAGAGATGGATTGTAAAAATGAAAATTGAGATCTTTGAAACCTTCACTGCAGAATTTCCTACAAATACAACAGCATGCAACATATTTAACTCTTACCCCTCAACCAGTCTTTTTCCATCCAACCATTTCCAAGTCCCTTCCTCGTGAACATCTCTCAGTCCAATCCAGAAGCCCGTAACAGGTTTTGAGGGGTCTCGATTTTGTAGCAAGAAATTTACAGTTGAGTTCTAACAAATAAGAAATAAACAAAATTAAAAAAATAAATTAAATTAAAAATTACATTAAAAATATATATTAAAAAACAATATATATATATATATATATATATATATTCATGAACAGGGTTGCAAAGAAATATGAATTGAATGTTGATGATCTACCTGTTTGTCTTTGGTGTCTATGACTGCAAGGTCGCCTCCATGCGTCTGACAGAACTCCCTGGCTTTTTGCCATGATTTGATTCCAGCAGTGTCAGAGAAAGGGAAGTAGTAACACAGTGAGTTCATCAAAATCCATCCTGGTGGACAGTGTCTGCAGCCGTCATCTGTTGCCAAAGAAACACATATTTATATCTAACCCACTCTTATAGGATCCCCATCCTGATGTAGTCATTTTGTAGTCTTTTCCAGAACTACCAGTCTAACTAAAAAAGCTCTTGGACTATTAACAGGAAATAAAATGCACTCCAAAATGATCAATAACTTATACATACCATAGGCTTTAAGGTCTAACATGAGAACAAAAATAGTGCATTCTGCCTTAAATTTCTGCCATTCCTGTACACCATTTCATCAAAGGTAGAGTTGAAACGATTAGATTAATTTATTAGCTGATCGACAAAAGTACTTATTTTGCATTTATTTTGGTAATTTAAGTAATTTTCAAGCAAAAATGACAAATGTTGGTTCCAGCTTCTCCTTGTGAAGATTGTAAAATGAATATCTGGGTAATGAACAGGTGATTGAAGATGTTATGTTGGGCCAAAGCTGCAATGATTAGTCAATTAATCAATTTGTCCATCGACAGAAAATTAATCAACTATTTTGATAATTGATTAATCATTTCAGTCAATTTTTAGGTAAAAATGTCAAACATTTCATGGTTTCTGAATCTTAAATGTGAGAATTTGCTGCATACATTCTAGTTAATTGCATATCTTTGGGTTTTGGACTGCTAGTCGGACAAAACAAGACATTTGATGACATCATCTTGGGATCTAGGAAATTGTGATGAACATTTTTCACTATTTTCTGACGTCACATACAAGCGATTAATAAAAATAATCCTTAGCTGCAGCCCTAATCAAGAATTCCAATGAGCACTGCACACAGTTACATTGACTTACAGTGGACCCCCAGGCTGATATCAACTATTAGCAGAACAGCAGCGAGTATCGCCAGGCTCACTGCAGCCGGTCTGCAATGTCTCCAAGGTGTCATACTGGACGTGGACACTAGACAGAGAGATAATGAATCAATATCATAAAGCCAGAAACTGTATCAAACTGTGCTAACAATACACTTTTAACAAGACATTTTAATGTTGATGTCGTCACCAGTAGTTGAGCTTTATGCTTTATTAAATACGCTTTATTTATGATGAAGAACCATTCACTCAGCACTAACTCACATCAGGCGTTTTTCATGTATTTCATTTGTCAATATATTTCAACATACTTTATCAGCACTATTTTAGAATCAAACTGAACCAGAAACCTGTTTATGTAAGTTTATTGTGTAAATGATAACTTTTATTTTACTGTACCTTGTTGCCTGTCTTGGTAAGATTGGGGATAAGGATGCTCCTCTTCCTGCAATTCCTCCTGACAAATCAGTGTGTTAAATCCGTCTCTCCTCACCATTCTGTCTGTTTAGCAGAGATCAGTCATATGAGAGCTCATGTGAGAGATATTTATCTGGACATTGCCCTGAGTTGACAGTTGAAGCTGAGCTCATCAAGAATTCATGATAATCCGATTACAGTTCAAACTTACATAAGAAAAGAGAAGTGAAATTGTTATTAGTAATATCAAAGATGTAACGTTTACTTTCCCCAACTGGTTCCATGTACACAGGATATGATTATACTTTCCCTTGTGATATTGTTACGCAGGGAGGTGCAGGCAGCAGAGAAAGGACCCAAATGCAGACAGAACAGGCAGACTAGTGCAGTTCAGTTATTTATTATTTAGATGAGCTTACATGCAGGTACAGGTAGGCTGGCAGTCAGGCAGGTAGACAGGCAAGCAACTGATAACAGGCAGGTCCACATTCGGGATGACAGAAGCTCAACAGAACAAACATAAGGCAAGACAGCAAAATAGCAACAGGACACAAGGAAAGGAGGATGAACCGACACTGGTCTAAGTAGGGAGGCTGATGAGGGAATGAGATGCAGGTGTGCAGTTGGGTGGGACAGTCAGGCCATGGGGAAAGGATGGAAAGGGGCAGATGGGCAGATGGTGGTGAATAGCACTGGGAAAACATAAATGTGACTAGATAGGAGGGACAGGTGACCGTGACAGAAATAATTCAAGGCAAGCACCCAAGTGAAATTGAATAGTATCATAATGGCTCTCTTTAACAACCCTGTCTTTATTGATGTTTTCTTGAGTCAGGCCAGAGACTATGGCTGGTTTACCAACCTGGATTACCAAAACCCCGAAGGCCCCATGTTCACTGTGTTAATTGGTTTGTGGTTTTCTCTACAACAATGTATTTACAATCTGTTGGATTAACATGAAAAAAAAAAGTACATCTAACACACATATTGGAATCATATTTACTGAAAATGATGTATTCATGTTCAATATGACATATTGAATTGACAATAACAATTCATTTTAATTTGTTGAACTACATGACGTTTTCATGTCAATTTTAAGGTCTTTTATTTTGTTCAGAATATGCAGTTACTATCTGCAAAACTAACATGACTTCTTTATGTTTTGTATATGCAATATTTTCATGTTCAATCAACCTAATCTGCTCAAGAAAGTCTCAGCCATTGAGTTATAAAACTTTGGCATGTTTTGTTTATCAATTCTACATGATAATTTCTACAATCTGATATCTGATGAAAGTATTTTGTATGTCATTATACTTGGTCTTGTTAAATCTTTTAAGCGCAACATTCACTACTGTGCATTTTGAAGGCAAATATGGCAATAAGCAAAAAACACATTTGTTGCACAAAAATAACTTGTATTTGGTCAGAGAATACCGTACTTCACCCAGAGACTGAATTCAAAACATTGCAACAGGGCAGTTCAAACAAGTTTAGGGTTAATATCATGATATGAGACAAGATATTATGATATATTGTATGAGACTGTGGTTATTCCACAGCAGCATGGACTGTGTCTCACATGCAGCTAGGTGCCAGCCATCGGTCAGTGCTGCTGTCATGCTAATGCTAGTTGAAAAAAGTGCAGGAATCAGAAAACAGGTGTGTTTTTCTAACTGGAGTAATGTTAGTTGGAAAGGGAGCTGTTTTAGTTGCCTTAAAAGTGTGATTGCAACACTGCATCATACCATGAAGGCTATTTACATTCTCCAGTAAGTCAATAACATTAGCTGTAGTCTTTAGGCTTAACTTAAACTGCCACTGAGCTAACAAGATGGCAGAGTGACATCTAAGTTGTCTGATTTTGAAGATGTGGAGGAGGCAGATTTTCATGTCCTGCTCAGATTATAATTATCTTTTCATATAAAGTTTGATAAAATATTATAGTGTCGACAATATTAATGGTTCTCCTATCTTTGATCCAGTCTAAAGCCTTTCTGCAGACTGCTGCATCACTGGACATTATCATTTCTCCATTCTGTCAAAATAATGCTTTATTAGCACATTCACTTAGAGATAAACCTTAGAATTATGTTTTATTGGCATTAATGAGAAGTTGAGTTATAATACAGAATTCAAACGGCTCAGATTTTCTTTCCTTCTGTACCTCCCTATTATTCTGTATTTCTGTGCTGACTTTTTACAACTGACCATTTGAGAAACTTCACATCTCTTAAAGGAATAGTTTGACATTTTGGGAAAAACACTTTCTTGCCAAAGATTAGATGAGAAGATTGATACCACTTTAATGTCTGTACAGCAAATGATATGACCAGCAGCAGGTTAGCTTAGCTTAGCATAAAGACTGGAAACAGGGGGAAACCGCTAGCTGGCTCTGTCTGACAGTAACAAAATCTGTCTACCAGCACCTCTAAAGCTCAATAATTAAAAGGTTATCTCATGTCATTTTTGTTATCTTAATCTCATTTTAAATGACACATTAAGAAATAGTCCAGAACGTAACCCACATAACACCATGACATGTCACTGTATAACGTGTCAATTAGAGAGCTTTAGAGGTGCTGAAAGGAGGATTTTATGTACTGACATCAATGCCACTTTCTAATAAGTCATACTGAAACATGGGTTTATGTTTTAATTAATGGTTGAGCAATACATCATTTATTAATTCTTTACAGATCAGTAATAAATCGTTTGTATCCTTTAACATAATTTGTTTGGTCGTTAAATCATCAACTTACCCTCACAGCTGCAGACCCATTAAAACATTCAAACTCTTTTTTTAAAGTACAGATTCACAAAGCATTCATTAATGATTTATTTTTTAAAAATCACAAATATTTTGGCGCCATCTTGGTCAACAGCAACGATTCTAGTACATAATGTTATCATGTTAGCAATATGCACCATAAATCTAGCAGGAATTTTCTTGTTATTTGCAAGTAGTAACTTGAGTACTGACCTCAGGTTTGTTTCTAACACTTTACTTTAAGTCCCCCTGTTTAGCATTTATAAGATGTATATGAACATCAAATAAATGGCTTATAACACATTATAATGTAGATTTAAGCAGATATAAGTGTTTATTAATGTATTTGTCCACAACTATAATTCCTTCTGTGGACACCCATAAGTGGAGGCTGGTGTATAAACAGATGATGATAGTATAGTAAAACACAGTAGTAATAATATATATAAAAAATATATAAAATACTGTGTGTATTATTAAGACAAGTTATAAAGTAATACTGTACTGTATCAATGTAGTGTACTGTGTGTTAATACAGTGTATAAGCACATAAAATGTCCTTATAGTTGTGTACAACTACATTATAGTGTGTTGTTAACCATTTATTGAATGTTTGTCTACTGCTTATAGATGCTAAGTAAGGGGACTTAAAGTAAAATGTTACCGGTTTATTAAATTGTGCTTACAGAGATTTGTGTAATAATCACATGCAGGTACATAATCAAAGCACTGATTTGGAAAAGATTCTGTTTTTCATTACAGAAAATATCAGAAGATGCCTAAAAGGTGGAGTCAACTCTATATGCAAACAGTTAAGCTTGCAAGCAAATTCAGTGAACATACACCGCTAACTCATAGAAGTTAGTGCTTTGTCACAAATCCAATTCATTTTGACTTCACAGCTAGCATCGTTCCAAGCCTTGAAGAAGTTTTCTTTGGGAAACACCATTACACAGTCCTCATCGTTGATATTATTTGGTTCTCCATCATTCCAGTACCTGGAGCAAATGATAGGTTGCTTTACAGAGACACAGTACTTCTTTCTTTCAGTCCACATTATGCATCTTTTTATTCAATAAAATAATTTATTCTAATGGAAAGATTTGTAAATAAGGCTGCCACATTTAAATTAATGTTTAAAATCAACTGTCAGATAGCCCCTAGTTAAATTTTTTATAAAAGCTTAGGCTAAAAAGTAAATAGTTACAGGTCTTGATGCACGCCAATCCAGTGTGTAAGCAAGATTGATTAATGCATTTTTGTAACTTCCAGGCTGCCAACTGTGTCACTTTTGTATGAAAAACAACATGAAGACACTTGTGATTGGTAATCCATTATAGTGCACAGCAAGTTTTCTTTTATGTTTGTCAAAGTTACATTATTGTATGGCAATGCAGTTGAGAGCACAGACTGTTTAGCAAACTCTTTGTTGACTTTTGGTTAGGGAAAATGCATACAACCCCTTCTTACTCAATTTGATCATGCAGGAGGATACCATCATTGTAGGAGATGGATTGCAAAAATGAAAATTGAGATCTTTGAAACCTTCACTGCATGACGTCTGCCTGGATGTACCAGAAACTGAGACAGCAGCGGGACGTTACGCTGAGAATTTCCTACAAATACAACAGCATGCAACATATTTAACTCTTACCCCTCAACCAGTCTTTTTCCATCCAACCATTTCCAAGTCCCTTCCTCGTGAACATCTCTCAGTCCAATCCAGTAGCTCCTCAGATTTGAGGGGTCTTGATTTTGTAGCAAGAAATTTACAGTTGAGTTCTAACAAATAAGAAATATGAACACAATTAAAAAACAGGGTTGCAAAGAAATATGAATTGAATGTTGATGATCTACCTGTTTGTCTTTGGTGTCTATGACTGCAAGGTCGCCTCCATGCGTCTGACAGAACTCCCTGGCTTTTTGCCATGATTTGATTCCAGCAGTGTCAGAGAAAGGGAAGTAGTAACACAGTGAGTTCATCAAAATCCATCCTGGTGGACAGTGTCTGCAGCCGTCATCTGTTGCCAAAGGAATTAACGGTGAATAGCACGAACATATAAAACTATAAGAACACATAATTATGCTTTTAACATTTTATGATGCACAATAATAGTGAAACAGGTCTCACTAATCATTGGTAAGTGGGATCTCAGTGTTGCAATGTCCTTAGTCATTTTAACAATCTGTGCTTCAGATTCTGTGCTTCTTCTTGTCTGGTGTTCAAGCTCCCAGTTGGTTTGTGTCTGACGACTCATCTCACTGTCCAGCTGCTTCTTGTAACCATTCATGGTTTTGATTGCGGTCTTGTAAGTATCATCAAGTTCGGTCAACTCATTGGCGATGCGTTCTGTATCATCAAGTGTGAGGTGGGTGTCTTTGAGTTTGTTGTCTGTGAGTGTAGAGGACAAACAGTGTTACTGTAGCAAAGTATTCTCTTTCTTAATTTCCCACTTTCTCTCTCACAAACACATATTTATATCTAACCCATCCTTATAGGATCCCCATCCTGATGTAGTCATTTTGGAGTCTTTTCCAGAACTACCAGTCTAACTAAAAAAGCTCTTGGACTATTAACAGGAAATAAAATGCACTCCAAAATGATCAATAACTTATACATACCATAGGCTTTAAGGTCTAACATGAGAACAAAAATAGTGCATTCTGCCTTAAATTTCTGCCATTCCTGTACACCATTTCATCAAAGGTAGAGTTGAAACAATTAATCTATTAGTTGATCCTACAAAAAACTATTTAATTTTGGTTTCAAGCAAAAATGACAAATGTTGGTTCCAGCTTCTCCTTGTGAAGATTTCCTCACTTTACCCTGTTTTATTACATTGTAAAATAAATATCTAAGTAATGGATTGTTGGTTGGACCGAACAGGTGATTGAAGATGTTATGTTGGGCCAAAGCTGCAATGATTAGTCAATTAATAGACAGAAAATTAATCAACTATTTTGATAACTGATCAATCGTTTAAAACTATTTTTAGGCAAAAATGTCAAACATTTTATGGTTTCTGAATCTTAAATGTGAGAATTTGCTGCATATATTCTAGTTAATTGCATATCTTTGGGTTTTGGACTGCTAGTCGGACAAAACAAGACATTTGATGACATCAACTTGGGATCTAGGAAATTGTGATGAACATTTTTCACTATTTTCTGACGTCACATACAAGCGATTAATAAAAATAATCCTTAGCTGCAGCCCTAATCAAGAATTCCAATGAGCACTGCACACAGTTACATTGACTTACAGTGGACCCCCAGGCTGATATCAACTATTAGCAGAACAGCAGCGAGTATCGCCAGGCTCACTGCAGCCGGTCTGCAATGTCTCCAAGGTGTCATATTGGACGTGGACACTAGACAGAGAGATAATGAATCAATATCATAAAGCCAGAAACTGTATCAAACTGTGCTAACAATACACTTTTAACAAGACATTTTAATGTTGATGTCGTCACCAGTAGTTGAGCTTTATGCTTTATTAAATACGCTTTATTTATGATGAAGAACCATTCACTCAGCACTAACTCACATCAGGCGTTTTTCATGTATTTCATTTGTCGTTATATTTCAAAAATAATTTGTATTATAATATTGTATTTGTGTGCACTATTTTAGAGCCTGATACCGCTGTTAAAGAATCAAACTGAAACAGAAACCTGTTTATGTAAGTTTATTGTGTAAATGATAACTTTTAACTTACTGTACCTTGTTGCCTGTCTTGGTAAGATTGGGGATAAGGATGCTCCTCTTCCTGCAAGTCTTCCTGACAAATCAGTGTGTTAAATCTGTCATCACAATTACAACCTGAGATGTCTCTCCTCTCCATCCTAACGGTTTAGCTGAGATCAGTCATAAGAGAGCTCATGTGAGAGATGATTTGTACAGACATTGAGCTGTGTTTAAGCTACCACTGCTGAGCTCATCAACAATTCTTGAAAATCCAATTCCAGTTAAAACAGTTTTGCATGAGAAAAGAGAAGTGAAATTCTTCTTCTTATCTAAGATAAGTAACATTTACTTTCCTCAACTGTTTCCATGTACACAGGATATAATTATACTTCCTCTTGTGAAATAATTCAAGGAAAGCACCCAAGTTAAATTGAATAAATGAGTATCATAATGGCTCTCTTTAACAACCCTGTCTTTATTGATGTTTTCTTGAGTCAGGCCAGAGACTATGGTTGGATTACCAACCTGGATTACCAAATCCCCAAAAGCCACACGTTCACTGTGTCACTTGGTTTGTGGTTTGCTCTACAACAGTGGAAGGTTTGTTTGTAGTGCTTTGAGCTAAAGGTTAACGTCAGCATGCTAACACGCTCACTGCTCACAATGACAATGCTAACATGCTGATCTTTAGCAGATAATCTTTACTATGGTCATCATCTTAGTTCAGCGTGTTAGATGAAAAGTCAGGGAATCATGAAAGTTATTACAATTCACCCTGAGGGGGACATAAAAAGATACAAGATATACAGAATTTCATGGTATCCATCCAATAGATGTTGAGATATTTCAGTCTGGACCAAAGTGGTGGACCAGCCGACCGACTGTGTGTCGCTAAATCTCATATATACATAAAGTGTGAACCTTAAAAGAATGACTTTAATATGGATGATTGTCAATAATATCATACGGAGCTGCACTTTATTCTGCAAAACTCATACAACATATGAGGACTTGGTGCTGACTGTTACTGTAATACAGTTAGAATAACCGAAGGTGAAAAATGCCCAGAAACATGAGACCAATCTTAAAGGTGTTTTATTCTTTTCTTTTTTTAAGACTTACAAACATATGCTTGTGTTTTCTGCTTGAGC
>VMKM01004759.1:0-12920 GCA_008360985.2 Macquaria ambigua | reverse complement strand
ACACACTCGCACTCACACACACACACACACTCACACACACACACACTCACACTCACACTCACACACACACTCACACTCACACACTCACACACTCACACTCACACTCACACACACACACACACACTCACACTCACACACACACACACACTCACACACTCAGCAGATAACATGACGTTATCATTATAACGTTTTAGGTTCATCAAACAGTTTACAGCAGGAACATTTCAAACAGCAGGTGTGTGTAAATTAAATATATGTACACTTGTACAGTCCTCCCTGCAGGACTACAGCAGGACAGTCCTGAGGAGCATCGTGCAGCCTGAGGCAGTACTCTTATTAAGCCCTCTGTGCGGTCTGTCAGGCTGTGGCAGCTTTGCTAGAAGGAGAGAGGACGCCTCCTGTCATGTTATCTGATCTTCTTCTGTCTTTATGTGGGATTTCCTCTCTTATCTTTTAACTCTGTCTCTGTCCTCCTGTCTGTCCTCCTGTATCTGTCAGTCTGTGTCTTTCAGCAGTGTCACTGACTCCACCATGTCGCTCAACGTCATCACTGTAACTCTGAACATGGGTGAGTACAGAGCTGACAGGAAGAGCGCTGGGTTTGTGTTCCTGCTGGTTTCTTCTTCATGTGAAACAGTTTTATAGAAGAGATGATGTGAAGCCTGTGGACGCGGCATGGACGCGTCACTGAACACAGTTCAGGCTCTTTTCTTAGTCTTTGAGTCCCTGCAGGTCTTAGCTAGACAGGTGTGGCTCTCACTGGTCCTCAAGATTTAGAACTAAAGTTCCCATCATGCTTTGGGTGAAGTTGCCTGTCAGTCAGTCAGTTGGCTGAAGGCTCGTCTGAACCCTGATGTTTTCTCTCCACCATGACAAGTCACGCTGCGTCAGCTGCTGCTTCCTGTTTGCACTGTAACCATGGAAACAGACAGATGACAACCATCTGAAATATAAATAATGAAAAGAATTGATGATCTGAAGTCACATCACTCATTCCAACAGTGTGTGTTCAGTCACCTGTGAGGTCTCACAACACCTCTGATGTCACCTGAGTTTACAGCAAAGCTCACCTGTCTGTCTGCCTGTCTCCCTGCCTGCCTGCCTGACTGTCTGTTAGAGAGGTATAACTTCCTGGGGATCAGTATTGTCGGTCAGAGTAACGACAGAGGAGATGGAGGGATTTATATCGGCTCCATCATGAAGGGAGGAGCGGTGGCAGCAGACGGGCGCATCGAGCCTGGAGACATGTTACTGCAGGTACTACTGATACTACAAATACTACAAATACTACTGTTAGTACTTCTAGTAACTTAGTGAATGAATTACGTTTTGGTTATTGTGTCGGGTACACAACTCTCAGAGTAAATACTGATCAAAGAATCCATCTGGTTTCTTTTCCAAACTTGAACACATTAGTATCATATTATACCTCATTAACAGTAGGCAGTGTAATAGTACAGTAGTACTCTCTTCTGTGTGTCTGTCAGGTGAACGACATTAACTTCGAGAACATGACGAATGACGACGCTGTCCGAGTCCTGAGAGAGATCGTTCACAAACCAGGGTGAGATATCTTATACTAATACTACTACTACTTCTATAACTACTATTACTACTACGTCTAATACTACTATTACTACTACTGCTTCTATGATTTCTATCACTTGTCCTATTGGAGTGAAGCTTGTGAGGAAGTGAAATTAGCTATGAAGACCATAACAGTACTGTATAAATACTACTGTAGTATTTTGACAGTTTGTGAGGTGATCTTTGTCACCATCTTCTGGCCACTCATGGTACTGCAGCCTCTGACACTTCGTCCACAGACGAGTTTTACTTTTCAGGATCTGTCTGTCCACCACTTTGGTCCAGACTGAAACATCTCAACGAACTCCTACATGGATCGTCATGAAATGTGGTTCAGACATTCATGTTCCCCTCAGGATGAACTGTAAACATTATTCCTACTAAACATCAGCATGTTAGCATGTTTATGTTTTAGCTGTGTCTAAGAACAGGGCTGCTTTGTTGGTGTGTTTTTTTAGATCTGACACACTTTGTGTGAAGCACATTGCCGCCTGAAGTTTCCCTGTTAGTTGAGAAGTTATAATCATCACTCCCCAATCTGTGCTGTGCTGTAGCTGTATCTTTGTGGGGAGTGACGGTCAGAGTCTAAACACCAAATATCAACTCTGTACATGCTCTACATTTACATCACAATCTGCTATTGACTGAACTACTGCAAAGACTGCTACATGTACTACTAATACTACTGCTACAGCTACTGTCACTTTATGTACCTGTCTGTCTGTCTGTCTGTCTGTCTATAGTCCGGTGACGTTAACGGTGGCAAAGTGTTGGGATCCAAACCCACGAGGCTGCTTCACACTGCCGAGGAGTGAGTCAACAACACACACACACACACACACACACACACACACACACTCATTTGACTTGATATAACCTGTTTTATCTCCAGTGTGATGTGATACTTTCTATTATCACCTAATGTAATCTAATATAGTTAATATAGTCTTGTTGTTCTCTGTTCTCCTCCGTCGTTCCCCACGCCAACGAAGGCGAGCCGGTCCGTCCGATCGACCCCGCTGCCTGGGTGTCACACACCGCCGCCATGACAGGGAGGCTCCTCCCACACTATGGTGAGACTCCCATCAGCCACTGCAGCATCCATCCATCCATCCATCACCTGTCCATCCATGACTCCAACAATAATCTGCTGGTGTTTTTCAGGCGTGCATGAAGAAAACCATCTCACCATCCACAGCGACATCACAGCTGTTGTCAAGGCGATGGCCAATCCTGAGTCAGGCCTGGAGGTTCGGGACCGGATGTGGCTGAAGATCACCATCCCCAACGCCTTTATCGGTAAGAAGCTCAGCTCACACTTCAGTCTGGATCCTCCAGCAGAACCAAACTGAGGCGCAGGGCAGAGACGTGGTGTAGCCTAGCTTAACGTCACATTTCTTTATTACAGAACAAAGCTCACACCAGCACAAAGTGACTCTGCCTGCATCATGTGTGAAAAGCTGTATGTGCTATATCAGCTGCATCACAGAGCATCGCTTCATTTAACATCATTTGACTCTTTTAGCACACACCGAATGCGTAGTACAGACAGAAGATGTAGTTAAGGTACAGTGGATGGGAGGTTCTGATCCGAAGGTCAATGTGAAAAGACTGTTGAAGCACATCAACGCTGAGAAATTGGACAGTTGTTTCCTGACAAGTTGACGAGTGTCTACCTGTGGTGATGTGTCTCGAAACACCACCTGTGTGTGAGCTCAGAGCATCATACACTGCAGGTGTGTGTTACTGTTTAGAGGCACAGACAGACAGACAGGTTTATCTGTATAGCACCTTTAAAACTGGAGAGGCAAATCAAAGGTTTTGCTCCTGGAACAGGACTACAGAGCCTCCTGATCGATTCTGTAGGGTTCTGCTCTCATCAACACATACAGATACTTTACTCTACTTCCTGACAAGTCAAGATTTTTCCCTCAGTTTTGTCTCTAGGATGTAAATACCACAGTAACAGGAGCCTCAGCAGCCGTTGCTATGGAGAAGACTCCATCCAGAGTTGTGACTATATTCACAAAAAAAGATCCAAAAGTGAATTGATTCAAATTTTGTAATTTATCCAACGAGTTCTACAAAGATCAACCTGTAACTTCAGTTTATCTTCTGTCCGTCCAGGTTCAGACGTGGTAGACTGGCTCCACCGGAACATGGAAGGTTTCACCGACCGCCGCGAAGCTCGCAAGTATGCAGGAAACCTGCTGAAGGCCGGTTACATCCGACACACCGTCAACAAGGTGACCTTCTCTGAACAGTGCTACTACGTGTTCGGAGACCTCTGTGGAGGTGAGGACAGTCACACAGAGTCATTCATATACAGCAGAATATACAACAGGTTCTTTAGATTAGGACGACAGTACAACACACTGTTTAAAACATTCATGTATCTGATAATCAGCTATTTACTCAATTCAGTAAAACTCAACTGATGTGTCTGAAGCTGCAGTACCATTAATGGCCACAAGAGGGTGACAAAAACGTCCACAAAGTCACCAGCTCCACAGAATCATTCAAAAAGTACTAACTTCTCTCAAAATATGAAGTCATACAGTATTTTTACAGTCATATCTAATTTCACTCAGCTAGTCTAAAACAATATCGTTTCATTTTAAAGATATTAGGACGTAAAGCCATTATGTGTTGGTTTTGACTTGGCTTGAGGGTTTTCTTGTGATTTTTTAATGTTTTCCTGTATATGTCATTCTTAGTGTTTGCAATAATGACATTTGGAAAGGTTGTTACAGCACATACGATAGTCTTCAGGACGCAGACACACATGCACACAGATGCTAAACAGTCCATGTTCCTGCAGGTATTTTTTGCAGGAAACTGGAGCAGATTTTGGTGAGAAACACCAGGATTTGACTTCAGGATATTGATCCCCTCAGACCACTAATAATCATGTAATTCCACCTGTCTGTCAGATCTGGGTGTGATGTCTCTGCTGGATCATGAAGAAGCCTCCAGTCGAGGAGGAGGATCAGATTGTGACCCGCTGGCTCTGGCTTCAGGCCCCCAGTGGCCCCCAGCCTTCCCCTACCAGTACCCCGTCCCCCACCCCTACAGCTCGCCTCACCCCCTCCACCAGCTGCCGGCCTGGGGAGGAGGAGGAGAAGGAGGAGGAGGAAGTCAGCACAGTGAAGGTGACAGAACCTGATGATAATCATCTGTAGTCCTGCATGCTTAATACACACATACAGTAATACACAATCTACATATCCCAAAATCACAAATTTGCCTCAAAGGCCTTTACAGTCTGTACAGCTGTACACGGATATGGAAAAAAACCCAAAAACCTTTAATGGGGAAAAATGTTAGAAAGCTCAGGAAAAGCAACAGAGGAGGGACAGACAGACAGGAAGTAGATGTTGTGTGTACAGAATAAACTGAAATAACAATAGTAACATTAAAATACGGAAAATTAGGATGATAATATACTTTTAATACAGTGACAATGAACTGTAGTGACATAACGACATGATGTTTTCATGTGACTGTACAGGAAGTCACAGCAGCAGATCAAACTGTAGTGATGGTCAGAAGGAGGGAGGAGGAGGAAGGAGCGAATCAGAGCCGACCAAACAGGAAGTGAGTGCTTCGCCTGACAAACAGTTGGCCCAGTCCCCCGGTGACGACAGCACCCGGCAACCCCCGACCTCCTTCTCTGGTCTCCATGGTAACAAAGACTCAAAGGACCTCCCACCGGCCCCTTCACCGTCTCGAGGTCAGCATCGCGACATTTCGGCTTCCCGACAGTCCTTCTGCCTGGCCATGGGAAACCCCAGTGATTTCTTTGTGGATGTCATGTGATGATGTCATGTCCTGTCAGGTGATGGATCTGGAAACACCTTACCTGGTTTAAAAATCTCACATTTGTACTTTGAAAAAGAAGAAATTTGTACACAATCTGCTGATGGTGATATAAGAATCATATTTAAGTTTTTAACAAAAATCCACTGAGTAAAAGGAGCGAGGCGACTGTGAGGAAAACTGATATTTGATTTTAAGTGTTTAAACTCATTCAGGAAAGTTTTGTTTTCATTTCAGTAGAAATGAAATTGCCTCTCTAGGACTACATCCAGAGACTCCAAGGCCAGATACTTAGAACAGTCAGAGCCTTCCTCTCAGCAACTTGTAGTTGTATAGAGGTGACCCTGTCATTATCTGAGGAAGATTTCAACACAACAGCACTCATTCTGAGTCTCCTGAGTATCCCACAAGTAGTCGGTATTGCTCCTACTCCCACACCAACTCCGGCCCCTTTCCTAGGGGGTCCCTTCCCCAGTGAGGTAACATTCCCTAGAACTAGTCTCCACCCACCACCCAACATCTATCCCTGCCCTTGCGGGTGGTGGGCCCACATGGTACTTGGTACCAGAACACCTTATGTCAAAGATCAATCAACTTTGTGGTTGTCTTGGACACTCAGGTGAAGAGAGGAGCAGAGCTGTGAACTGATCACCATCTGGTGGTGAGTTGGATCAGGTGAGGCTGGCCGTCAGACAGGTCTGGTAAATCCAAAGTAGTGTGGGGTGAATTGGGAACATCTGGTCAAGACCTCTGTCTGCAGGGTCAAATCTTACTTCCAGAGGAATTTATCCTGCATCCCAGGGGAGGTTGGGGACATGGAGTCTGAGTGGGCCATGTTCACAGCTTCCATTCTGGAAGTGGCTGCTCTGTGTCATTGGAGTGGAGAAGGAGTATGTTAACCCAGGAATCTTGTGAAACAACAGAGCAAGTATCAGGACGCCAAAAGGGTTGCAGGTTCCATAGTTGCGGAAGCAAAAACTCAAGTGTGGGAGCGTTTTGGGGAGGCCATGGACAAGGACTTTTGTTTGGCCTCAAAGAGATTCTGGCAAACTGTCATGCAGCTCAGGAAGACGAGGCCAAGCTGTTTTCAGTAGGGGAAGAGAACTGCTGACCTTGAGTGGGGATATTGTTGGGCAATGGAAGCAACACTTTCAGAAACTCCTAAACCTAACCAAAACACCCTCTGTGGAGGATGATGGGGATAGTGCATGTGGGCGAGGGTGGTGGTCCTCCCTTTTAAAAGGGTTGTGTCCGTCTTCTTGGCAGGATCATGGGTGTTCTCAGTGGGTGATGGGTTATGCATAGTCACCAGTTCTGTTGTGATTTTGCTGCAGCTTCATCAATATGTGACCTGCAACCGAGTGAGAAGCAGGGGGAATGAGGGTCAGCACCTCCAAGTCTGACACTGGGATGCTAGAAAATGGTTGATTGGTCGCTCCACGTTAGGAGTGAGTCACTGCCCCAAGGGAAAGAGTTCAAGTACCTCTGGGTCTTTGTAGGCCTTTTACCAGATTACCGAAGCTCTCAATTTACCGGTCGATCTACGTTCAAACCCTGAGATATGGTTATGAGCTTTGGGTAGTACTGAAAGTAGGAGGTTGTGGATTCAAGCAGCCAAAAATGAGTTTCCTTCATGGGGTGGCAGTGCTCACAGAGCAGTGACAGGGTGAGAAGTCCAGACATTGGGAAGGATGTTGGAGGAGAACTGATGGTCCTTCATGTTGAAAGGAGTCAGTTGAGGTGGTTCGGGCATCTGATCAGGATGCCTCCCTTTAGAGGTATTCCAGGCACGTCCAACTGGGAGGAGACCGCAGGGCAGATCCAGGGCATGCTCTGGGGATTACATATCATATCTGGCCTGGAATCACGTTGAGATCCCCCAGGAGGAGCTGGAGGATGTGGCTGGGAGAAGGATGTCTGGGCTACCTTGCTTACCCTGCTGCCACCGCAACCTGGACCTGGATATGCGGCAGAAAATGGAGATGTGGGCATCCACTGTTCAGGCCGCAGGGTTCTCACCTTGTTTACTGGCTGATATGGTTGCTTGGTGTTAGAAATAGACCACTTTGACCAGTCTCTACTGGATCCAGTTTGTCAGCAGGATTCAGGTCTCAGTGGAGCCAAAAACTGGTGATCAGGTCAAACTTCTGTACCTCACTGTTTATCTAATCATTCTCTTCTTCCCTCTTTTCGTTCATGTTTCTGATTAACACCTGATGTTGAATCATATTGTGCACACCTGACCTCCCCCAGAGCACACAGTATTTAATAATGTATATTATGTATATATGAGATATTTGCCCTCGATGGAGACGCAGCTGTCTGATGGGGACTGTATGAAGTTTGATGATAAACAGCCAGATTGTTTTTATTTATGAACATAGTTTTATTTTGCCTCTGCTGTCTGTCTTCACTCTCTGAAGCTTTTTAAAATGGAAAAACACGCAATAAAAAAGTGTCTAACAAACTTTGTGTTGAATGTCTTTCTCATATTTTCAAACAGCTCAAAACCAACACAGCTCTATTCTGTGTAGTGTTTCTGTCAAATAATTACATTTCCAGTGTATTTGTTAGTGCAGGTTTGAAGGTTGGATTGTTAACATGCAGGTTATTGTAGGTTTTGTTTCCCCAGACTTTCCAGTAAAACTCTGTCCTGGTTAAGTCTCACTAATAGTGAGCATAATAGAATTTATTTTAATATGAATTAGAGGCAGTTTCCTGTGAGATGGGATTCCTCCCACTCTGTGCAATGTGTACAGGAATATTTACTGTGTGGTAATCTGATTAAACATTTATTTAGGATAAGCACAAAACTGAAATAGTGAAAGTCTTAAAACTAGGTTTTGATACAGGATCCCTCTTCATGACAGGGCCTCAAGATCAAGACCAGGTAAAAAAGCTGGGCCCCTAAAGGCCCTAATCATGACACTGTGTTAGTGTTGCATATTAACACATTTTACACACAGTCTGCAGCTTCTGGACTTCTGACATATAGATCTGCTCCCTCGGCTGCATGCAGCACTGGGAACATGCACTATGTTGAAGCAGGACTATGAGTCATGTATCATGTAATCCTCCATTACATCGTGCTCTCAGTGAGCAGAGACAGCAGCGCAGGTCTGTGGGACCTGAATGAGGCCTGCTGTGTGTGAATGATCATGATTCACATGCAGAGCTCACTGCTTCCTTTCTCCTGACACGGAGGAGGGAGGGCCGCGTCCCACTCCGCTCACCTGCCTCCTCGGTCACCGGGAGCGGTCAGAGCAGCATAGCACCGGCCGGGATCCTGTCAGTGTGCGAGTCAGAGCAACTCATCCATATTAAAACTGTTCAAATAAAGATCCGTGGAAAGATTAAATACAGTTTAGTGTAGCAAGAGGAGTCTGGGTCTTCTGAACGGGACGCGGCCGGACCGGGCTGCCGTCAGCTGACAGTCCGCTCCTGGCTGCCGCCGACATCTTGCCTCCGACAGGAGGAGACGGGAGAGTCCGGGTTTCACGGTCAAACGTCCTGATGGAGTGACGGCAGGGCCGGAGTGGTTCTCTGTGAGGCAGCCTGGAGACACAGCAGCATCTCTGCGGAGCGGGTAAGAAGATGGAGGACAGTTAACACCACCGTCTGGCTCTCCGTCTGTCTGTCTGTCTATTTCTCTGCCTGTCTGTCTGCACTGCAGCAGCGGTGAAGCGACCGCGGCGCAGTCGTCACCGTCTGCGGTAACGTTAGCAGGTGTTGCTAATAGCTAGTTGTCGTCTACGAACAGCCATTAAAAATTCTTATTTTCAATTATGTATTTCTTATCAATACCGGATCATTGTGTGTAGGTCGTGATTTAATATCCGTCATAAGTCAATAGGGACCTCATTTCAATTCGGCGCACACTAACAGCAGCTGTGTTAAATGTTATTACGACTTTCAGCCAAGCAACTTACTGTTTTATCGATAAATACCGTTATTTTCAGCTACATCGTAATGTACGTGACTGGGCGGTTACTTCAGCCAGTGGGTTAGTCATTCACTTCTAACGTTAAACGTTGAAATCTTACTGGAATTAGTATTGCATGTCCGTTTATTTGTATGCCGAAAGTACCAGAACAACCTACCTTTGCCTGTTGAAGTGTTTTCACGGTTATGTGTGTAGCTGAGTCAAAATATATGAAAACACATTAAAATATAAGATTTTTAAATAGAGTTTGGAATGCGTTCTGTCGATCAGATTTGATACTCTGAAGCTATAACGTTATCTGCGAGCTTTCACTGCTTGAGAGTAACGTTAGCTTCCTCACATATATTTTATATTTGTTGACTGTGGTTTGCATTTCTCTTTTTGTTTGGTGAATTGGATTTATATGATGTTAGCAGCAGCTAAGCTAACATGCTAACTAGCAGCTGCAATGTTAAAGGGACAAATCATTTCAAGTGAACGGTGTTCACTGACAGTGAGACACAAACTTGTGTTTCAGTTAGATAATTGAACCTACAGAAACACGTCGCTAAATGCCTTTCATATAATTCAATATGACACATTCTATGGAAGGTCATTTCTGCTGGCAAAAGGAAAAATGGATCAAACAAAAACTAAATATACTCAAGGTCAAAATCAGGAGATTGGAAGTCAAACTTTCAAATTTATCTGATAAACTTTCCTTAAAAAACATGTTGTCTTGCTAATATATGGAAGCCAGTTACTGCTGGGAATAACCCACATTTACATGTTGTCATGTGACTTATGAGATCAAACTCCATATGAATGGTTATGAGGTCATAATGTTGACTTTGCCTGGTGGATCCATCAGTTCCGGTGTTCGTTAAAGACGTACTGTACGTTCATTCTCCAGCTGATGTTTGTTTTCTTTTAATGAATATCAGCCAAAACTCTTAAAGGTTAATTCTGGAAATCTTATATTGGCCAATCGTGGACTGTTTTCTCTTATTTGTGTGTGTGTAGTGCTGTTGCCATGACGAGGGCTACATTAACCCATTATACATCTGATCTTTTGTTGTCATTAAGTCTTATCTGCCACCACAGAAGCAGGTCATAGATTATATTATATTATATTCACAGGTGCTCCTCCTCTTCCTCTCCTTGCTGCAGTGACTCTTCGTTATGATCAGCTCTGACTGACTGACGGCGTCGGCCATGATCGGAGGACTCTTTATCTACAACCACAAGGGGGAGGTGTTGATCTCCAGGGTGTACCGCGATGACATCGGGTGAGTCCTGCAGCTCACTGCTGAAGTCATCCACATCAGTCTGTGTCCACACAGGATGTGTTCAGGTACAGTACTGCTGTGTAGGTCACACAGGCCCAACACTGCATCAGTGTTTGTTTAGCTTCAGGTCTCTTTCAAGCTAAAAGAGTTAGTTAACTTTATTGCCATGACAACAGAAGATGTTGGGAACGTGCCATGTTGAGGTCGTTCTGGAGGACAGAAGAAGCGTTCAGCACAGCGCACTTATAACACCATATAGACATCGGGGTTATTGCCAAGTAGGTTTTCACACACAGGGAATTAACTTTGGTATTTTGGTGCAAAGCAATAAACATAGTAAGTAGAAAATATAAAGAAAGAAAAAAGTAATAAAACATCTGTACAATATAAAAGTTATTTCAATGAAAGAGCTGCGCAGTTTGTGCAGGGATGTGCAAAGTTCAGTGTGTTTTAGAAAGACTGAGTTCCTCCAGACGTCTCTCACTAAATGAGAAGACCTCAGTGTGCCGACAACAGACAGGATAAACGTCCTCTTCCTCCTTTACCATCAGTCTGAGAGGCCGAGCCTGAAAAAACCTCTTAAGACGGTCTGAATCGTTTTCTGCAGAGATCTGTGCTGCAGCCTCCAGCTCACCGTCGCTGTGATGCAGGGAGCCTGTTGCTAGGCGACAGCAGCGTAGCGCTGAGCCCTGCAGCGCTAACAGAGAGTGATGAGGTCATCTCAGTCTGATAACATGGCTGCTGAGGAACGACGGAGGGAAACGGGACTGGATTTAAAGGACAGAGTGAGACATCTGACTTTGAATTATTTGCTGCAGATGAAAGATAGACAGGACGTATTTCTATTATTCATGTGACAGGTGAGGCCGACGCCCACTGATGACGCTGATTTCTGATTTCAGTCAAAACAAAGTGTCGTGGCCATAGCTGCTTATGATAACAGAGTCTCTGAAGTATTGATCGCTGGCAGCGTCTCACTGCTCCTCCTCCATCACCGGCAGGTGAAGCCCTTTAGTTTCACTTCATTCTTGACTCAAGGACCACTTACTAACTTTCTAACTGCCCTGACGTCAGTAAAGGTGAGATAAACTAAATTATGGAAGGTTTGAACGTCTATGTTTCAGTTGTAACTGAGCAAACTGCATCTGCTGACGACTTTCATGATGAGGACCGTGTGTATGGTCAAAAGCTCCAGAACAAGCCAATAAGTGGACCTTGAGTGAAGGTTTTAAAAGTCTGTGATCCTGTGTTGTTCTGTGTACAATGTGAGATTTGAATAATTCATTCATTAATCATTTCAAGCTTCGAAATCAGAAATATGTCTTTGGTTTGCTGTGAGCAGATGATCTGATCAGTTTGAGTCTGTTTAAAGCAACAGGTTCTGTTTCAGCATATTGATCCGCTACAGGAAGTGGTCTTGACGTCGTCTCGTCTCTTTGTCCAGGAGAAACGCGGTGGACGCGTTTCGAGTTAACGTCATCCACGCCCGGCAGCAGGTCCGCTCTCCGGTCACCAACATCGCCCGGACCAGCTTCTTCCACGTCAAACGCTCCAACATCTGGCTGGCAGCTGTCACCAAGCAGAACGTCAACGCCACCATGGTGTTCGAGTTCCTCTACAAGATGTGTGACGTCATGTCGGCCTACTTCGGCAAGATCAGCGAGGAGAACGTCAAGAACAACTTCGTCCTGATCTACGAGCTGCTGGACGGTAAACAGACAGGAAGTCACTTTCAAAATAAAAACTAAAAGTAGAGACGTGTCAGTCAGTCCTCACTCTGTCCCACATACACTCTACAGATATGATGAAGGTCTTTAAACCCTGAACTTCAACAGGAAGTGATGTCTCTCCGCCTCCTGAAGCCGCCATCGTTCTGCTGCTCTGTTGTTTTTTTAGGTTTTGATTTTTGTAAGCGTTGGATGAGAAAATCAAAACCTAAAGAAAATACAGCGCTGACAGGAGTCGTCTCTGTACATCTGTCCTGTTGTCCTGCTGTCCTTTTGTCCTGCTGTCCTTTTGTCCTGCTGTCCTGCTGTCCTGCTGTCCTGTTGTCCTTTTGTCCTGTTGTCCTTTTGTCCTGTTGTCCTTTTGTCCTGCTGTCCTGTTGTCCTGTTGTCCTTTTGTCCTGCTGTCCTGCTGTCCTGTTGTCCTGTTGTCCTGTTGTCCTTTTGTCCTGCTGTCCTTTTGTCCTGCTGTCCTTTTGTCCTGCTGTCCTGCTGTCCTGTTGTCCTGCTGTCCTGTTGTCCTTTTGTCCTGTTGTCCTTTTGTCCTGCTGTCCTGTTGTCCTTTTGTCCTGTTGTCCT
>VMKM01004758.1:0-12922 GCA_008360985.2 Macquaria ambigua | reverse complement strand
AAAAACTGTACCTGTACATTCAGGTATAAACATAGCTAAACAGATTAGCTCTGCATATAAACAAAGTGGAGAACACAGCAGCCTCAGTTGGAAAAATGGACCCAAAACAACTTCAACAAGATGGATGGAGTCCAGATGGTATGGTGATCCACTACCCAGAGGACCTGACCAGTGAAGCAGGAAAGAAGAAATACAGAAGCAGGCTGCTCAGAGAGCAGCAGCCAGGACCAGCACCCACCAGACCATCCAGACCTCCATAGAACAATGCTGCCTCTCAAACAGCCCCTTGCCCAGCCAGAGTAGAGCCAGTCACAGAGGAACAGGGTCCACTCCATCACCAGCACCCTAAACCTGCAACCCTCATTGACTCCAATGGCAAATTCCTGGATCACAGAAAGCTGTTCCCTTGTCACAGAGTTGGGAAGTTCTGGTGTCCTCACACTGATAAAGCCCTCCAGCTCCTCTGTCATGACCACCTGGATGACCCTGACAACATCATCATCCACACTGGAACAAATGACCTGCACCACAAGGGAGAGAGCGTGGCAGAGGCCATCATCAAGGTGGCTCAGACAGCACACAGGGAGCTTCCTAGGGCTAACATCACTATCTCCACACTACTACCACAGACTGACTTCCCCTGGGACCTGATCCACAATATAAACACGGTGATCATCTCAGAGTGTGCAGCACTAAACAAGGTCAACATCACCGATCACCCCACTCTGACATATGAACACCTGTATGACCACGTCCACCTGGATCAGGAACATGTTTGGGTGTTTGCAGAGGACCTGAGAAGGATAACAGCTGACGGAGAACCTTCAGTCCCACACCCCACCACAGGACCATCACAGCCCAGCCATAGACAGCAGCACACACCACACTGGCAAAGGGAGAGGAGACTGCCATCTAGCACAGCACACCCCAGCAGAGCCCAGTCTACCAGAGCCCAGCCTGCTAGAGTCCAGCTTACTGGAGCCCAGTCTACCAGAGCCCAGCCTGCTAGAGTCTAGCCTACTGGAGCCCAGTCTACCAGAGCCCAGCCTACTAGAGCCCAGCATACCAGAGCCCAGCCTGCTAGAGTCCAGCTTACTGGAGCCCAGTCTACCAGAGCCCAGCCTGCTAGAGTCCAGCCTACTGGAGCCCAGTCTACTAGAGTCCCGCCTACTGGGACCCAGCCTGACAGAGCCCCATCCACTACTCAGGCAGTGGTGCCAGGCATCAAGAGCACATATCTAGATCAACATACTATTCAGAGGCACAGCCTGACATGGTTCAAGCCATGCCACCACCTGGGATGCAGCCTACCTGTGCACAGGTAGTGGCCAACCACTCAGACACTGGAGAGTTGAAGCAACTGCTACAACTCATCTTTAAAATTCTTGGTTAAAAAAACAAACAAACAAAACAAAACAAAAAAACAGGCTGTTGCCTTCTCCTTAGTTAAATTTGAACATACTGTATTACTTGCCATTATATATATTTGTTCTATATTTGTAATTCATTATTAATGAAATCTATATCTATTAGTTCGTGGAACATTCAGGGTTTGTACTCTTCGGCTTTTGGACTGAAGAGCACAGACCCAGAATTCATGTCTAGCATTAGAAATCAAGATATTGTCATATTATTAGAAACATGGTGTGGAGAAGACACAGACACCCACTGTCCCTCAAACTACAGAGAGATATTACTACCATCCCTCAAACAGAAACACATACGTCATGGTAGAGATTCAGGTGGTTATTGTGTGGTATAAAGAGGAACTATCATCTCATCTAAAAATAATTCAAAAAGCAACAACACACATCTGGCTTCAATTAAACAGAAATATTACCAAATGTGATAATGATTTGTACATATGTGCGGCCTACACTCCCCCCATTGAGTCGCCCTGTTACGATGAAAACCTCTTTGAAAATCTCCATAAAGACATCAGACATTAGCAGGCCCAGGGTAATGTCCTGCTGGTGGGAGATTTAAATGCCAGAACAGGATGTGAGCCTGACGTAGTGGATCCTGCTGGCAACAGTCCTCTCTACACCTCACCCCCACCACTAGACTCAGACACAATCAAGACCACGATGTGAACAAAATGGGGAAAGAGCTCGTGCCTCTCAGTCGCTCCTCAGGTCTGTATATGCTTAATGGCAGGATGAAAGGGGACTCTTCAGGGAGGTTCACATATTGTTCAGCTCTTGGGACTAGTGTAGTCGATTACACCATCACTGACATGGACCCCTGCCTCATCAGTGCATCACTGTCAGACCACAGACCCCACTATCAGATCACTGCCAGATAAATGTAGATATAAAACCAGCTGTACAGAAGACAGTGACAGAACCTGAACCTGTAAACTACATCAAATAAACAATCAGTTTAAATGGACTCCTGATGGTGAAGCTAGATTTAAAATGTAATCACTTCACCTGAACTTACTGATCTAATTAACACATTCCTATGTACACAGTTTCAACCAAACCAATTAAATGTGGCTGTTAGAAAGATAAATTATATTGATCATAAATCAGCCAGTAAAGCAGGTCTGACTAAGAACAGCTCTGCATCTAAACAGAGACTGAAAGAGGAAGAGTGGTACGACAAGAACTGCAAACATGTCCGAAGAAAATGAAGACAGCAGTCCAACCTAAAACACCGTCAGCCACAAAACACAGAGCTGAGACAAACTTCTGTGGAAACACTGAGAGAAAACAAACAGATCATAAAACAGAAGAAAAAACAACATCACCATCAGAAACTCAGAGAAACTGAGGAGTCCATTGATCAAAATCAGTTCTGGGAGAGATGGAAGAACTTAAACCACAAAAAAGACAAACTGACTCTACAAAATGGGAACATTTGGAAAGATCATTTTGAAAAACTATATGAGCAAATTTCACCTAACGATCTCAATCAGAAACAAATTCAAGAAAGATTGACAATCCTTGAATCAACAATCAAAAATAATCAAAACCCCCTTGATTACTTAAACACAATGAAAGAATTAGAAAACAGCATCAATAAACTAAATCCTGGCAAAGCATGTGGAGCTGACGGCATCAGGACAGAGATGCTGAAACACAGCAGCCCTGAGCTGAGACGGTCCTGCTTCAGCTCTTCAGTCTCGTCCTTCAGTCAGGTTGCTTTCCTGAGATCTGGAGCAGGGGGCGGATTTCCCCAACACATAAGAGTGGAGATCAATGTGACCCCAACAACTACTGAGGCGTTTGTGTGAGCAGTAATCTGGGGAAGGTTTTCTGCAGCATTATCAATGCCCGGATGCTGGCCTTCCTTATGGAACACAAAGTCCTGAGTAAAGTCACTGCACCACTGACCACGTTTACACTCTACACACTCTGATTAATCATCACGTACACCAAAACAACAAGGGTAACATTTTAGCATGTTTTATTGATTTTAAAAAGGCTTTTGATTCTATTTGGCAAGAGGGACTATATTATAAAACTCTCCAAATCGGAGTGGGGGGGAAACTTTATGACATAATGAAGTCAATGTATGTCAATAATAAATGTGGAGTTAAAATTGGTAACAAAACTACAGATGTCTTCAGTCAAGGGAGAGGCGTCTTTCAGGACAACAGCTTGTCTCCAGCTCTATTTAACATCTACATTAATGAGCTAGCAGTACTGTTGGAGCAGTCTGGAACCCCTGGCCTAACCCTTAACAACAAGGAAGTTAAATTCCTGCTCTATGCTGATGACCTGGTGTTGCTGTCATCCACACAACAAGGACTACAGCAGCACCTGGACCTCCTGGAGGAGTACTGTCAGAACTGGGCCCTGACAGTCAACTTTAACAAATCTAAAACCATGATCTTCCAAAAGAAGCCCAGATCTCAGGAAAGCAAATATCAGTTCAAATTAGGAAACACCCACCTAGATCACAGCCTACACTATGATCACCTGGGGCTCAAAATCAGTGCATCAGCAGCTTTAGTCTGGCAGTGAACGCACTGAAACAAAAAGCATGTAGAGCATTTTATGCAATTAAAAGAACATTTTACAAAATAGACATACCAGTTAGAATTTGGTCTAATATATTCGACAGTGTAATCCAACCAGTCGCCCTCTATGGTCGTAAAGTTTGGGGTCCACTGAGTCATCAGGACTACACTAGATGGGACCAGCATCCCATAGAGGCCCTGCATGCAGAACTCTGTAGGTCCATATTAAACGTCCAAAGAAAAACACCAACCAATGCATGCAGGGCAGAATGAGGTCGTTACCCATCGATCATTAACATTAAAAAAAGAACACTTCAATTTTGGTTACATCTCAAACTGAGCCCCCAAGACACGCTGAGCTTTCAGGCACTACAAACCCAAGAACTGAACCCCAAAAAGAGTCCCTTCTGTCAGCTGGTCCTGAGATTTACTGATCAAATAACAGCCAACACTGTTCAACCTCAGACCAGCTCTGCTCTCCAACCACTGATCAGAGGAAACCACATTATTACATTAACAAAAGATGCCTATCTGGAACACTGGACCGATCAAACCAATACTCAAAATAAACTGAACTGCTATCTGACCCTAAACCATGAATACAGACTGGCAGAGTATCTCTTTACTGTCAGAGATCCAAAGCAGAGACAGATCCAGACCAGATCCAGACTCAGAGACCACAGTCCAGCCACAGAGAGAGGACGACTCAAGAAGTCCTGGCTGCCAACAGAGGACAGAGTCTGTGGTCACTGCAGGACAGGTGAGGTAGAGACAGAGATGCACTTCCTCTTAAACTGTGACAGATACAGTCACATCAGAGTAAAATACTTTAAGACATTTAATGTGTTAATCCCAAACTTCACAGATCTCAGTGACAGAGAAAAGACACAGATTGTATCAGGAGAAGGACCTGCAGCAGACTGAGCTGCACAATATGAGACTGCATGTCACAAACTCAGGGACGCATAACACACACACACACACACACACACACACACACACTAAATATATGTGTATATGTGTTTTCTGCTATTTTCTTGATTTTATGAATTACCTTTTTATGTTTAATTTTAATGTCAATATTGTCTTTGCTACACCAACATCAACAACACACACACACACACAGTCTCAGAAATGTGTATTTAAGTTTTTTGCTATTTTCCTTTTTTGAATTGTACCTTTTAAAAAAATATATTTTTATTATTTTTAGCATTACCCTTATTATTATTATTATTGTTTTAATATCATTATTTCCTGACACTTTGGCAATATTGTCGTTGTTACATTCATGCCAATAAAGCAAATTTAATTCAATTGAGAGAGAGAGAGAGAGAGAGAGGTTGTTGAAACAGATCAATATGTTGACTCACTTCTTTGTAGTTTTGTTGAATCATCATTGATTGCAGATGCTGTCGTGGTGGTTCCTGCTTTTACACTGTTTTCAGTTGTTCTTGTTGATTCTGTTGTTGCTGTTGATTCAGTTGTTGTTGTTGTTGTTGATTTAGTTGTTGCTGTTATTGTGTCCTCACCTGAGCAGATGAACAACTCAACAAACTGTTCTGAACCAAACTTGTGTTGTGATGTAATATTAAAACTTCAAATCCATAAAACAAACAAATATTTTAGGTCATTATTCACGTCAGTTTGAAGTGACTTTAAACAGCTCATCATATTCTCACCTGGTTTCTCACCTGAGGGCTGAAGTCTGAAGGGAAACGTCTGCACTTTGTTACCATCAGTCACTTCACATGTAAATAAGTTAGACCTCGATGTGTAAATGTAATGAGAAGACAGAAAGGACACAGAGGCCCTGCAGAGAGACTGTGATGTCTTCATGTCTTTGTTATCTTTGTCCACATCTTTACCCTCAAACAGCCACTTCACTGTGTGTCTACAGTAATGTTCATATGTGAACACAGAGCAGGTTAACGTCACCTTATCATCGTCCTTATGTTCAGTCACTGGTGAAGATGGAGATATTGTGAGAGAAAGACAACAAGAGTGAAATGAACTTCCTCACTGTAATCATAATTATTGTAATGTTTCAGTATTTTGTTCTAACAAGACAGTTTGAGCTGAAAACATTATGATGTAAATACTCACTGTTAATAACAGACAGATCAACCTGAGAGTCTGGACCTTGTTGTTGTCCTGATCTGAACTGTCTGCAGGTGTAAGACCAACATCCTCGACTGTGACCTTCTTTATAACCAGAGAACAGTTCGCTGTAACACTCAGTCTGTCTGATTTAGCTTTGGACTTTTCACCAATCTGTCCAAGTTCAATCAGCTCTACTGATGCTGTGTTTCCTGAACCAATAAAGACCCATGTAGTACTGTCACATTTCTGCTGACCGTCTATCACATTTTCACAAGTCAAAGTCACTTCATCTCCAACTCTGACAGTGAAGGAGAGGTGATGTTTTTCAGCTGCTGCTGTTGAGAAAATGATGAAAAATAAAGTGAAATGAGAAAATGTCTGTTATGTTCATAGTTAGTGTGACGATTATTTCTTTATCTTTGGTTTCCAAAAGTTCACTAAACTCACCATGTTAGAAACAAACAGATTTGGTTTTAGGTAATAAAGGACCTTTAATTATATCAATAAAGTTATTTTTTCAACGTGCCTTCCATTTATATATGTGATATTTGTATTCTTACCTGTAAACTGAAGCAGCGCTAGAAGAAATAAAGACATTTGAATCCATTTGAACTCAGCCATCGTGACTCTCTGTCCTTCTTCTGTCTCTTGTTCTCGTGCTAATAACTGTCTGACTTTCTAAATTAGTGCTTTAGCAGAGAGATGCTGCACCTACTTCCTGTAGTTAGTGTGATGTCACTTCCTCATAGTAACCATAGTACCAAACAAACTATATGAAGACTCAAGTTCACACCTTGTCCACAGTGCATTTGTGACAATGACGTGTTTCACCTCCTGAAAAGAAGACGAAGAGGACAGAGGAAGATGAACGTGTGAAGATTATTAGTTAAGATAAATGTTTGCAATAACGCAACTTGTTTTCTTTAGATAGTGTTTATTAGAAAACAGACAGGATTCATGGTGATGTTTGACAGCACACATGAACAGACAGCTGAAGAGTCAAACTCCTCGCCCACCAGAATGAGACTCTTGATGTCCATGGTGCAATATGGTGATACTGTAGCAGCTGATGAAGAACACAGATAAGATGATATTTTGCTGGTCTGAGACCTGCTGGTTCCTCTTTGTATCTTTGCAGTTACTTTTTTCAGAGAATTAAAGGGGAAGTGTTTTACTGAGAATGTGGTTAACAACTGCAGCAGAGCTCTGGAGGTTTTACCTTCTAATAATGACCAGATAAACATCAGAAACACATGAGGCTCACAGGAACAGACAGTCCACACTTTATTAGGACATAAGACAAAGAGGCGCTAACCGAATTCTGTTGGAAACTACTTTAACCCCTGGAAGGTTTGGGGTCACTGAGACTAGTTGCAGCAAACGGTTAAAACATTGATGAGCGTCTTTAACTGCCGGGACGTAGAGCATCAAGCCTCCACAATATGTATCAGCAGGTCTGTTCATGTGGTTTTCAAAGGAAGTGGTTTGACATAAATGGAGCGACGCCTGCAAGCTGGTTCAGACAGTCAACTCGAGCTGCACTGCTACACACACGTGACATACCTCACTCTCCACAACCATCTACCAAACACACCACTCTATTTAAACTGCAACATTTCCCACCTCTCCCTCTGCCTGTTGATGCCACTGCTGCCCTGCATCAGTATTGCTGCCTGTTCTCTCAGCCCCACAACCACCCCAGCATCCACCTGCAAGCTCCGGCTAGGGGGTTTAAGATATTTGCTCATCACTCCCCAATATCTCTATGTAAACATATCTGCTGGGAGTGACGAGGTCGGAGCCTGGACGCCAAACTCTGACTATGTTCTGCTGCTAGAGACAGAGTCAGAACCAGGCAGTTCAGTTGCAGTCAGCGCCCCAAGTGGCCCGACCGAAGTAGGAACGCATACTGGCGATGACAGAGACCAGGACCAGGTTGAGGTTACACCAGTCAGTGATACAGAACAGCAGCAGGAGGACGAGTCACTGCCACTGCAGCCTTTTCCACAGATAGGGGGCATTTTGATGAAAAGGTCTTGTAAACCTAGAGGTCCTTTCCCAACAAATCAACATAATCGTTGTTTTTCTGAAGGGTTTATCATAAATCTACAAAAGCTGGTATCAAACTGCTGCGCAGCTGTCTTTGCTACTCTCCCAAATTGGATTGTGCGTACTGTGAGCCATGCTGGCTATTTAGAGACCGCAGTTCACCCTTCTATAACAATGCATGGGTGAAGGGAGTCAGAGGCATTTGTCGGAAAAAATTGAACTCCATGAATCCTTTGTTATGACCCTGGGTCATGTGTGTGTTGAGTGCTTGATTTTGATGGTGTGGTCCCTCCCTGCCTGAGGGTGGTGCTGTTCACAATGTTCTGTTTTCTTAGTATGTTCAGTTCCAGGTGGTGGCTGGTGATTGGACAGGAGACTGATGGCGTGATTGGACAGGAGACTGATGGCACCTACTTTAAAATGGCCTCTGCCCAGGCTGACGGGACTCCTTCTTTTTGCCTGGCTCCCAACCAGACTGTGCTGTGCCGTGCCGAATTATGTGTCGTTGGATTTAAAGTGATATCTTAGTGCTAATGTGTTTATGTAAATACTAGTGATGGCGAGATGAAGCTTCTTGAAGCCCTGAAGCCTTCCAGCCAAATGGTTCACAAAAAGGTTCATTTCTCGAGGCTTCATGTGCACACAAACCCCCCTGCTGGTCAAAGGCTGTTAAACAGCCAGATATAGGTAATTTTATCAATTTGTAATACACTCAAGACTGTCCTGCAACAGTGCAGCCATGGGAATGACTGCTAAGTAAAATAAATCAATTCATCTTAATAAATGCATTTCATGTATCGTTCATGTATTCATTCATATAAATAAAATTTCTATTTTTGTTTATTGTATTATGGTTATGTAACATGACAATACAATGGAATCTAATATTACTTGTCAAATGTTTATCAAATAATTTTGTCAACGTGTGAATAACTCATAATGACAGGGGAACAATTGTTTCAAAGTGTTGCAGTGTTTTCACAAGGTAAGGGGCAGTGAATTTGCTTGTGTAACTTAAGGACTGTATTAATTTTTATTCAGAAACAACACTAACCCACGAAGTGTGAGCGGATCCATTGCGGTATATATATATATTATGTTCATAAATCGCGCCAATACTCGAACCAGTTCCTGAACCAGCGAGGCTTCGAACGTCATCAGTGACGTCACTCGCCCTAAACGACACAAGCGTCGATACGCGCTTCACTGAACACTTCCGGGATTTCTTGACACACGTCACTAGTAAATACTGTTAAAAGAGCAGTCCGGGTATCTGTAGGGGAGAGAAGCTGTTTCTGTTTCTACAATTGTTTTCTCCTGTTTTATGTTAGGGAGTTAGGTAAGATCCCTGTATTTCTTTTCCTGTTTCTTTGGGTTAGGTCATTTAGTTGGGTTTTCATAGATTGTTTTGTTTGTTGTTTTGGCTGTGCTCTCCCTGACGTCAATTATACCCTGTGACATGAATAAATCACTTCTGTTTGGACTGCATCCGTTGTGGCACTGACCATCTTTGGGAGCAGGGAAAAGGAGGGAGTCACTTTCTTTATGTTTTGCACCGGTTTACCCCTAGGCCGGTCGTAACACCTTTCAGTTACATGTTGGAGCCTGTGTGGTGTAAGAACAGTTACACAGTTGGAGAGGGACGTACATAACGTGGCGCTGTGTTGGATTGCATAGTGAATGTGACACTAACGCTTGCTACTTGCAACGTAGCGTAACGTGCGGGTTCGTTGTGTGGTGGTTGAATCACTCTTAGTGAGAATTAACAGCAGGATGGAGACGGAGTATTCTCTTAGCAGCAACTTTACTTCCCATGCTTCAGCAGCGCACATCAACAACCACGCTTCACTTTTTCCGCTCAGAATCTCATGTGACTAAAAGTAACCAATCAGAAGCTAGGAGAAGACTTACTTAGGTAAATGCACTGAAACCTAAAGCTGCAGATTCAGCACAGTATTTTAGCAGTCTAAAACATGCTGAAGAGAATATTTAAACATGTAAATAATAATTGTAAATATTAATATGTAAATAGTTAACTGTGTAAACATTGTAAATATATTTTTAGCAAATAATCTTAACCATGAATTATCTTAAACATTAATTAACTTATCTCATGACTCTTACAGCAGGGTTCCGGGGACATAGGGACATGTTGGGACAGACAAACGGCCTGAGGGGTCAGTTAAATACCTCAGCCCCTCCATCCAGAATGAGCTCATATATATTTTGTCACAGCAAGTTCAACAGGACATCACGGCTGAAATAAACCAAGCACCATTTTATTCAGTGATTCAGTGAGTGGATACAACTCAAGATCTGTCCAAGCGAGACCAGCTTATCCAAGTATACAGATACGTCACCATAGTAAGGAATCCAATGGACATAGCTATCGATATCAAAGTAATTAAGGCTTTTTTGGGATTTGAAGACACAGCTGACACATCTGCATTGAGCTGGAAAACAAAATTCTCTGCAGCATTACAAAAAATGGCCTTGATATTATGAAATGTTGTGGGCAGGGCTATGACAGAGCGACCAGTATGAGTGGGGTTTATTCAGGAGTACAGGCCAAGATAAGAGAAATGGCAAAGACAACAGCACAGACGCTCGCAGACAAATGGGGAGCTCAGACCTCCTTCGAAAATGTAAGAGTAAGAAGAGTGAAACCTCATTTTGAAGAGCTTTGTGAAGATGAGCGCCTATCCAACGCAGAAAGCTATTTCAGAGTCAACAATTTTAATATCAATCTGGACTTAACCGAAGATTCACAAGTAATGTGAGCAACCTCTCACATGTTTGAGGCCCTACACCCTATGACCCTTCAGCTCGCAGGTGATGATGAGCTACATGACAAGGCAAAACATCTGTCTGATCACTACAACAGGGACATAGTAATAACGTTTCCTGCACACCTCCTCATATATATTGATACTGCGTAGTCGATTTTTACATGTAGGATCTATGGCAGAAATAAGGCTGTTTGTTGTGCAGTGCAATCATCATTTGATGGGGTTTATGCAGACTGTGTGTAGCTGGACAGTTTTCAGGACATGGTGTTGTTTTTTGTTAAATATTGCAGCTCTCTTCTGTCTCGTCGAGTGCTATAGGCTTCATTTTACTGTCATCTCTTGTCTTTATATCAAACAGGAGTGCACTCGTGAGGTTATTGCACCAAAAAATGCCTTTTGTTAAAGTCAGCTGTCATTTCAGCACCACAGTGAAATGGACAGCTCCTCTGCTCTCAGGGAGAATCACAAAACACAGTGTAGAATTAAATGGTTAACATTTCTTTATTTGCAGATTATATAGTTATCAGATAGAATAAAGAGAAGACTGTTACTGACTCCATTAAGACCCATTCAAGCCAAACACATTCACATCCCAACAAATATATATAACAACAATGCTAAATGAAAGAGAATTAAAATGAGTTCTTCTGTACACAGAGACATGAAACTGAGCTCAAGCTGCTGTAGCTTCAGAAACAACCAGTAAATCTTGAAATCAGGTCTGAATTCTTCAGCTGGAAGACGATTTAAGGAAGTTAACAAGAGTTAAATGCTCTTTCCTGTTAAATGAAGCTGAAATCCAGCTGCTGTGTTCTGAACTGGCTGCAGAAAATAAAGATTTTCACAACTGATGCAGGAAAAGACATTTTATAAATCTCACAGTGGGCTTCCTGATATGAGATGAAATCAAGACTTGAATATTGTTGTCTGTAAAGTCAGACTAAAACAGAAATGGCTTAGCACACAAAACACATTTCTCACATTGATGAATAAAAACAAACACAATCAGTAATAAAAAGCCAAAATGATCTTATAAGATTCTTGTTCTCTAAAGGCTTCAACTACTCGTGTAAATGTGATGTTATTTAACTGCAGTGGAGTCTTTTCTCTGATGACTTGATGTTGATGTGGAAGTTGTTGATCAGTGGAGTCCGACAGAGGCAGAAGGGTCTCCATCGTTTTCATAGTTCACCACACCATCATCTTCATCTTCATCATTATTCACCTGTGAAACACAACACAAACAAACCGTCACTCTGACACACTTTAACTGACAGCTTTCACACCACTGACCCACACTTAACACAAGGAAATAATCTGACAGCACCTGAACGCACCATCAGTTCCTGTCTGATCTGATCTTTATCTGACTGGCTGCTGGACAGTTTGCATTGGAACTAGATTTTATTCTGTAGATTATCCAGAGTAACATGGACACTGTTTCTGGAAATAAAACCAAACCACCTGCGTTGCTTAATGCCACTAGAGGTAAAGTGAGAAAATACTGTATGATGTGATGTGATTTAAGTGAACCAACCCTTTAATCTGGAACTCATAATGTTATTCTGTCTTATTCTATCTCTATCTACAGTTTATAATGAAGAACAGACCTCACACACACTGGTATAACTGTGTAAAGGACCAGTTGTAAAAACATGTCATTATTTTGTTGTAAAAACTCACAGTGTTTTCATCCATCTGTGTTTGTTTCCCTGAAAAGACAAGAGAAAGAGTGGACTTTAGTTTCCACAGTGAAAATCCAGGTTTATCAAAGCTTCTTGTTTCTGAGTTTCATCTGTGAATGTTCTCACCTTTAGTTCTTGTCCACATGTTGACTGCCACAACAGTTATTATGAGTGCTGCTAAACCCACAGACACAATGATGAACCTCCACCAGTCTGGAAAGAGAATGAAAACATAACAAATATTTCAGCTGTAGCTTTCTGATCTGTTTAAAATAGGTGACTGACAGAGAAGAGAAATCCACGTGATTTTAAAAATGATAAAAATACCAAAA
>VMKM01004757.1:0-12927 GCA_008360985.2 Macquaria ambigua | reverse complement strand
TCGGTCTAGACCTGCTCTATATGAAAAAGAGCCCTGAGATAACTTTGTTATGATATGATGCTATATAAATAAAACTGAAGTGAATTGAACGTGTCATTAGAGCAACACATGCAAATCCATACTGTCTGTGGTAAAAGATTCACACAGAGGGGACAACCGTTCAGCTGCAGTGTTTGTGAGAAACGATTCACCAGACAGTCGTGTGTCAAAAGTCATCGAGAACAGCAGCAGTCAGCAGCAAATTGATTTATTATTATTCTAAATGTGGTGTTCAGAGGAGAAACCCTGATGAGAAACACTGAAAGATTTACAGAAAAGACACATTTGACAAAATGCACAAACTATGCAACTATTCTGTTGTAGTATTTGTTTCAAAAGATTAACATGGCAGTCTCAGGTCAGAAGCTGCAAATGTACTGGAGACAGCAGCAGCAGTAAGCAAAGCTGCAGAGCAGCAGAGACAACAGACTTCACACATCACCACAGCATTCAGGAGGAAACCCCAAATCTCTTCAGTGTTGTAGTTTGGGATGCAGCCATGTCTGCACACTGAAGCCCGGCAGCTAAAGATTAAGATTTTGAATAATTCTTGTGCACAAATGAGCAGTTTGTACGTTCAGATTAAAAGTTTGTCCACATGAATGAATGATTCAAAGTGCCAAATTAATTAGTTTGTTAAATTAGTTTTGTACTCTTAAATTATTTCATTTGGGTCCATGGATTCCTTAAAGGATCAGGCTGGTGTTATTATATATTTATTATTGTTAAAACCCAAAATGTTCAGACTCAAACCAACATGTCAGTCTGTCTCTCAGTCCTGTCTGACTTCCTGTCTGTGGCTCTCAGCTCCGAGCCCATTGGTTTCTGCTGAAGATGTTAATCTTTAAAAACACAAATGAATAGTGTCATTTTTATTTCCTCAAACAGCTGCTCGCTGTAGTTTTAATCAAACAAACAAGAGGAAATAGTGACTTTGTTGGGGACTATTTTCAGCGGCGGATGAATCCACATGTGGGTCTCTAGTGAGTATTTGGGGCAGCAGGACGGTGTGTAAATAAACTGCAGTGTGTGTGTTGATGGAGATGAAGGAACACTGCGTGTTTAATAGTTTTTATACATCAGGCTGCGATACACTCACTGCTGCTCTGAGTCTGAATATGAGATTTAATGACAAGAAGAATAATATAAAACATCACCAGCCTGATGGCTTCTTCCAGCAGTAGGAACCTTAGTTACAGGCTGTTGTGGAACTCCGGTCAGTTTGGGAGATGCACCCTGGATGTTGGTGGCAGATTAGCAGCTGAATTTTTAGAAGAGAAAAGTCTGAATTCATTTATTTTATACGATTTTGTTCTGACATTCATCTTTTCAGCTCGGCACTCTCTCTGACATACAATTTTGATGCGACATTGGACGTTATATCTGCACGACGTTTATTGCTGCTGGGTACTTTTAAAAGCTGTAATGTGTCGAGTTTTTTGTGTGATTAATGCGTCAAATGACTTCTGATGGCATTTGATTTTGTTTGTGGAAAAATGAAATAGTCCCGGTGAAAGGTGGTTTGATGAAATATGTTTTGATTTTGTAGAGGGTATGAATTACTAATTTGTGCGCACAAAATACATTCCAGCCTTTAACCCTGCTGTGCTTTGTAGAACTCAAACACAGCTCACATGAGAGAGTAATATCAGTGCTTCTGCTCTTGATTCCTCCCACGTCAGTGTGGTTTCACTCCGCTTCACCACCGAACAGAATCCTTCAGTAGTTTATGGCTGACTGCTGACCACCACCGTTATGAATAAAGGTTATTAGTTTTGGAAAATGGATTAGTCTCATTCCTTTGCTGTTTGTTACGTGTCTTTCAGCCACAGCAGAACAAACACAATAATCTGCAAATGCATTTAATCTAACATTTATATGTAACGATAACAGCTGCTCTGCTCTTTTAGAAGTTGTGACATCTTCCTCAGTTTTAAAAAGATGAATCTGTCTCTTCTTTCCTGCTGGAGAGAACAAGTCGACTCAGACTGTAGTTGCTGGTCTCTGACACTAGAGGGCAGTACATTAACACAGAGAAAGCCAGCAGTTTAGTGGAGCTGGTTAAGATTGTGCTCTTGGGGTAAAAGCACAGACATTAAAGACTTGCAATATTACTTACTACTTATTTTAATTTGTTTTTTTGCTCTATTCTGGTTCGTTCACGTACTGCTGCTGTGACGTTGGAATTTCCCCCTCTGGGATAAATGAAGTATCAATCAATGCTGCGTGTGAAAAATGGAAGTATTTTAAAATGACAGAACTGATTAGAAGAAGTTTTGAATGGGAGGTGAGACCAGGACGCCAAGAGTCAACGCAGAGTTTATACCGAAGCAGCTCAAAGGGCCAGTAGCAGATAACCTGACAGGCTAACAGTTGACACACATATAACAAACATACTGTTAATTTATTATTTATTGTGCCCAGCCCACGTGGACCTATAAGACACCGACATACTGGTGCAGTGGTGAAATGTTTGTACAGACAAGAACAGAATGTCTCACATGAAACATTACATTGCAAGCAAGCATGCTAACATGCTCACAGTGACAATGCTAACAAGCTGATGTTAAGCATGTTCAGCATCTTAAAGTTGAGCGTGTTAGCATGCTAACATTTGCTAATTAGCACTACTGGTAACCAGGGGAATGAGGGGAATGCCATCAGGTTTGCAAATTATAATTTTGACCTGATGATGGCACTAGATGAAACGTCACCAAAGTTATTACAAATTATCCTGAGGGGGGCATGAATGTGTGTTCTACATTTCATGGCAAGCCATCCAACAGTTTTTGAGACATTTCACTCAAAACCACAAATGTGAACCTCATGGTGGCAATGCAGGAAAAGTCAGGGGATCACCTAAGTGAACATGAATGTCTGTTCCAAACTGTGTGACAACCCATCGAGTAGATGTAAAGATATTTCACAGGATTACTGAAAACTAAAACCAAAGTCAATAAGATTCATCCTCTGCAGAACATGAATGTACAAAATTTCATGATAGTCCATCCAGTAGTTGTTGAGATATTTCAGTTCAGACAGAAGTGGTGGACAGACAGATTGACCAACCTGCAAGATGCAAAATGGACCCAGTGATCGGAGCTCAACTTATCGTGCTGCTGCTGCTGCTCTGAACAACACACTTATGACTTCTGACATGCGTCTGTTGTCGAAATCTTTTCCCACAAACATCACAACTGAATGGTTTCTCTCCAGTGTGGATTCTCGTGTGTCTGTTCATAGCTCCAATTTGACTGAATCCTTTACCACAAACTGTGCAGTTGTAAGGTTTCTCCCCAGTATGCGTTCGCATGTGATTTACTAATGTTGTTTTGAGATGAAATCTTCGGTTACAAACTAAGCAGCTGAGTGGTCTCTCTTCATTATGACTCTTTGAGTGTGTAAACAGTGATGAACGCTGCGTGAACCTTCGACCACACACTGAGCAGCCATGAGGTTTCTCCCCTGTGTGGATTCTCATGTGTGACGCAACATCTCCCCTCCATCGGAAGTGTTTATTACAAACTGAGCAGCTGAAAGGCTTTTCTCCCGAATGGCATCTCATGTGGCCAATTAAGTGATGGTACCGACTCAACTGTTTACCACAGATTGAGCAAGTAAATGGTTTCTCCCCAGTATGGATTCTCATGTGCTGATCCAATGCCCCCTTCTGACTGAAACTTGCATTACAAACCGAGCAGGTGAACGGCTTCTCTCCCGTGTGAACTCTGAGGTGGTGCACCAAAGGTCCGCTCTGAGTGAAGTTTTTACCACAAACCGAGCAACTAAACGGTTTCTCTCCTGTGTGACGTCTCATGTGTCTCTGCAGAGTCCCCCTCTGGCCAAATATCTTACCACACTCAGAGCAGCTGTATGATTGTGCTCCTGTATTACACAACATATTATTAATAATGACTCCATTACTGTTCAGAGTGTTTAATTCTAGCTGAGGTTCCCTGGTGTCCTTCCAATTATCATCATCGCTATCTTCAGTCTCAGGTTCAGAGGAGTGTGAAGTCTTGTCATGAGTAGCTGGGTGTAAATGACTATCTGGATCTGAGTTCCTGGCTGGTTCTGATCCTCCACAGTCCTCTCCATCAGCTTCTGTTTTCAAATGCTCTGCCTCTCTGTTCTCTTCAGTTTGGCTTTGATGAAGCTGTGAGGACTGAGGTTTCTCTTCATCATCTTCTTCACTCTTCACAGGGACTCGACTGAATGTGAACTTGGTGATATCAGCCTCCTCCAGCCCTCGAAGCTGCTCCCCCTCCTGACTGGTCCAGAGTTCCTCCTGTTCCTCTTTAATGTGTGGCGCCTCTGGTGGGTCCTCCTGGTCCAGACTGGGGCTCTGCTCAGAGGGAACCTCTTCTTTAACCATAATGAGCTGCTGGACGTCTGCAGACAAGCATGTAATCACGTTAGTATAAAATACAGATGGGACTGGGAAAAGGTTCCCAACCCTCAACCCCTAGTCCACCAGCAATAAGTAAATTAAAAACAATGGTACATGTAAATCCCATTAAGTCCAACGTGATAACGAGACTTTTAGTTTGAAAGTAATGAGCGGATGTGGTTCTTCCTGTCTCCAGTTAGCTGGACCGCGTTCTGCAAAAAGCATATGGAAAACAGCAAAAAACAACAAAGAACTACTGAACATAACTGATGCCTTAGAATTATTATTAGAGACCCTTTAGCTATTTTATTTATTTTGTCTTTATTAGGTTCTACTGTCTGTTTACATTGTGTGCTCTGTTTCTGTTGGTGTATCACTTGCCGTATATTGTTGTACAATTTCTATTTCAATAAAAAAGAAAGTTAGCTGGACAGTGGTGTTCTCCTGTTCGGACTGACTGACCTGTTCTGTGCTGCTTGTTTTCATTTTAGCTTCTCCTGCGGCGGCAGATCTGCTGCTCTGACCGCTCTGAGCGCTCCGTTACTCCGCCACAGTTTCCTCAAACACACCGACAGCCTCCTCCGCAGCCGCCCGGTTAGCAGCGGCGGGGCTTCGGCCGTTTCTTCTCCTTATTTCCAGCGTTGAGGCGCTCGTGTGCCGACACCACAGCGCGCATTTGACTTTCTTTCTGCGCACTTTGGCCCAACAGCGAACAGCGAAATGACAGAGCCAGACAGGAAGTAAACAGAATGACGGAGATCCGCATCGCTCAGCCGACAGCGAAGAAGCGAAGAGCAGCCCCTGCTGGACTGGAGGAAGAACAGTCAAATCAAATGGGATAGTCTTATGAATTTAAAGGATGTCCACTAACAATACAACACAACATAATACAAGGAAAATCTTAATTTTGTCTGTTTAATAAATGTCATCGAGACTGTGTCACTTAATGCAGGTCCAAAATATGTGGTGGTAATAGTTTGGTAACAGAAATAAGCACGTCTGTATCTTTATTTCTGCACAGATAGATAATATCGATGCAACGGTTCTCTCATGAATGTTTATAGTGTGCTGCAAAACTGCTTGTGCAACTGGGAAATATTCATTGTAATGAAATAATTCATTAAAAATAGCTTTTCTGAATTATGTGTAATTTTCCCAAAATATAATTAAATGAATCATATATTTTGTTAAAAACCGAAATAAATGAATGGATAAAAAGCCTACTGGACTACATGGAGGTGTTGGGGGAGGCAGAAGACAATTAATGTTTCTTTTTATGGACAAAAAGCACTGATCTAACCAGTGGTGGATGATAACTGCATTTACTTAAGTACAATTTTGAGGTATTTGTACTTTACTTTAGTATTTCCTTTTGATGCTACTTTATACTTTTACTCTACCACATTGCAAATATTGTAGTTTTTACTTCATTACATTTGCAGTTACTTAGATTCCACATACAAAAAAACACATGATCAACTCATAAAAATATAATACTTTATTATAGATTAAAGGAATACCCACACACAGGTGTTATCAGCTATTGCTGCACTATGTACTAATTCGAGGGATAAAGTTGTAACTTGTCCTGCAACCAAACGGGACAGAGCTGTCAGTCTAGCCCAGTCTGTGCAAACCCACATAGTTCTGGGAAAAAAAAGGTCTAATTAGGCAAAACACAGACTGTGTATAAAGATGGACAACGCGTCTCCTCTTCCTCCCACTGTAAAAAATGAAGCCAAAATACCCCGGGTACGGGGGAGCTGCCACCTTGCGCATTTGGAGCCAGAGTCTGCGCAGTAGTGATCGAGTTCCCGCCTATACAGCCGCCCGATCCAATCGCGAGTACACACACAGCTGTCAATCATGACGTGACATTTTTATAGCATCAAATAACTAATTCAAACCAAACTGATCAGAAAAACGAACACTTGAACAAACATCAGCGTGATAAGAACTACCTAAAATGACAGAAACCATCTTTGGGAACATTTTATTTGACGTGTACTTTTGATTTTTCAGTTTGGCCCATGTCCCATCCGCTAACATGGAGGGGGCGGGGCTTATGACCTATACTGCAGCCAGCCACCAGGGGGCGATCCAGATGTTTTGGCTTCACTTTTGGGGAGCTGTCATGTCGGCCATCTTTATATCCAGTCTGTGAGCAAAACAAGTTAAAATACCACACAGGCCAGAGCTCTTTTCTCATATCAGAAACTTTCTTTATACCATATAAAGAGATTTGGTTTTGTGTGCCTGGTTTATTAGGACAGTTACACAGCTACCATGTGATATCAGACCTAACATACAAGATGAATTCAAGGACAAAATAATAATAAAAAGATTTTTCTACTTACAGCTGAGTAAAAATAAGGCTGTTGCTGTGCAGACTCAGGAGACAAAGGTCACTTTCTCTTGTGTTCATGTTTCAAACACGTCTGTAGTTGTTTCTACGTGTACATAGAGCTGGATTATAATTCAAAATTACAACTAATGAATCTGAAGAGGAATCTTATTGTGATGATGTGCTCCTATAGAGCATCGTTTTGGAAAATACTTTGATTCCAAGCAGATTGTAACTGAGATATTTTTCCACACGTGAAGAGTCTTTTCTGATGTCATGCATCAGTATTGGAAAAGTATTCTTTCTAATGTCAGGTGTTTTTCATCTCTCTGAGGTGGGTAAGAAGGGATTTCACATGGGAAGGTTTTTTCACGACTGAAAAACTCACCTCAGTCAGCAGCTCTGCCGCTTCACTGACTGCTGCTGCTCCCAACAACACACGTTTTTTGACGACATGCGAGCAGGCAAACTTTGTATTACAAACGGCGCAGGGGAATGGTTTCTCCCGTCTGGGTCCTCATGTTTACGGTCAAATTTCCTGTCTAAAACCTTTCCTACAGAATGAGCAAACATGTAGTCTCTCCCCAGTATGGATTCTCCTGTCTTGTGAGAGTCCCTTTTTTTGTAAAGCTTTTCCCACAATCGCTGCACACAAAAGGTTTCTCCTGTGTATGATAACATTTTCTTTCAGAGAAAAACCTTTCCTACACAATGAGCAGACGTGTGGTCTTTCCCCGGTATGGACTGTCACTGTCCTGTGAGAGCCCCACGTTTTGTAAAGCTTTTCCCGCAATCACTGCATGTAAGAGGTTTCTCCCCCATGTGGTTTCTCATGTGTATCACAAGGTCTCCACTCCACTTAAATGTTTCTTACAAACTGAACAACCGTAAGGCTTTTCCTCTGTATGACACCTCATGTGAGTAATTGAGATTTGGTGCGTAGCAAAGGTTTTATTACAAACTGAGCAACTGTATCGTTTCCCCTCTGCGTGGATTCTCATGTGGTCCACAACCTCTTCTCCATCGAAAACATCTCTTACAACCTGAACAGCTGTGAGGCTTTTTACCTGTATGACATCTCGTGTCTCTTCAGAGTTACCTTGCGGTTGAAACCTTTGACACATAGAGCAGGTGAAGGATTTTGTACCATCATGGCAGTACAAGGAGTTTATTCAGCGCATTGAAACCTGACTGAGGCTCCCTGGTCCCTGTCCCTGTGAACTTGGTGATATCAGTGCTTCACCCATAATTGCTTTCATTAGTTTTGGCCAGTGGTGGGAAATTTCTCCCTCCACAAAGCCCCATCATCATCCCATATCTAATGATACTTTTTCAAAAATGTAATTTAACATAACTGAGAATAGTATTGGACTTGCTTATAATACTTGCATACTTTTACTTAAAAAAGGTTCTGAATGCAGGACTTTTACTTCTATACAAAAATCAACAGTGCCTTTCACGCTGTCCCCCACGCTGCACTGGGTCTCTAACCACATCATGGTCCGGACGACCTTCGTGTGTGCTTGGACTGTACTGACTGGGATGTTTTCAGGACTGCTGCCAATAGTCTGGATGAGTTCACAGAGGCTGTGACGTCCTACATCAGCTTCTGTGAGGACTGCTGTGTACCATCACTCACCAGGGTGAGTTACAACAATGACAAGCCCTGGTTCACAGCTAAGGTTGGAACAGGAAGAAGCGTTCAGGAGTGGGGACAGGGACAGGTTTAGAGAGTCTGAGTACAGGTTTAGCAAGGCAGTGAGAGAAGCTAAACGACTCTGTCTGGAGGGGGCTCAGACAGATTACCAACTACAAACCTAAAGCCCCCTACTCCATTAACGATTTGCGCCTGGCCAACGACCTGAATGAGTTCTACTGTCACTTTGAAAGGCAATGTAATAGTCCTGACACCATCCCCCGTGACTCCATCCGCCAGTTCCACCTGAGCAGGGGCCTGGGCCTCTCCACAACTGCCCACCTCAGAGGCTCCCTTCTCCCCCACCACAGTTGACAACTCTCCATCCAGTAGGGGGACGTTAACAGACTTATCAAGAGGTAGAACATCCTGAAAACAGCCAGACCAGACTCTGTCTCTCCCTCCACCCTGAACCTTCATAACCTCCATCACCCCCATCCCCAAAAAACCAAGGACTTGACGACTACAGATCCGTCGCCCTGACCTCTGTGGTAATGAAGTCATTTGAGCCCCTTGTGCTGTCCCACCTGAAAGCCATCACTGACCCACTCCTGCAAGCTCTGCAGTTCGCCTACAGAACCAGCAGGTCCATGGACGATGCAGTAAACATGGTCCTCCACTTCACCTATGCCAGGATCCTGTTTGTGGACTTCAGCTCTGCTTTTAACACCATCATCCCGGCTCTTCTGCAGGACAAGCTCTCCAGCTGAGTGTGCCTGACTTCACCTGCAGGTGGATCTTTTTTTCTGACAGGAGGCAGCACGTGAAGCTGGGAAAACACATCTCAGACTCCCGGACCATCAGCACCAGTTCCCCTCAAGGCTATGTCCTTTCCCCTCTGCTCTTCTCCCTGTACACCAACAGCTGCACCTCCAGTCATCAGTCCGTCAAGCTCCTGAAGTTCACGGATGACACCACCCTCATTGGGCTCATCTCTGGTGGGGAGGAGTTCTCCTACAGGTGGGAGACTGACCATCTGGTGACCTGGTGCAGACAGAATCAGTCCACAGGCTGTTAAAGGCACCCAAGAATGTCAGGAAAGGTCTCACTTTTATGTTACGTGACAATCGATTCACACATAGGCAACACAAAGCGATTAATACATGTAGAATGTTACATACAGTACCTTTAAGGGCAACTGGGTAAATCCAACACCTCAGCTGTTGAATTGTGTGGAATCAAACTTTTTCTTAAGTCATAAAATACTACTAGCCAATTTTTATACATTTTATGAATACATGTAATACCACAATGCACAGTGCCCACAAAACGACGAAGTACCATAAACTCAAATACAATCAGAATTAAAATGATCATGTGTCTTCATCTTAGACGGAAAGATAAGATGAAACACGACTTATGTTGGAGTCTGTATCACAGATTTAAGCTGATCAGTGTTGAGCCAAGTCCTGCACGAAGTACATCAATCCTGCTGGAAGAACTGGCTCAACAAGCAGCTTCATTTATCTCTGCTGCTCTCACCAACACACTTGTGTTTTTTGACATTGTGGAGACGAGTGAATCTTTTATCACAAATGGTGCAACTAAATCGTTTCTCCCCTGTGTGGACAGTCGAGTGTCGCCTCAGAGTTCCATGTTGTGCAAATCTTTTACCACAAACTAAACAACTGAATGGTTTCTCCCCTGTGTGAACTTTGAAGTGTTGTCTCAGATGATCCTTTCGTGCGAATCTGTTACCACAAACTGAACAACTGAATGGTTTCTCTCCTGTATGGATTCTCATGTGTTTAACCAAATTGTCTCTGAGACTGAAACTTGTTTTACAGACCGAGCAGGGAAAAGGTTTCTCTCCTGTATGAACTCTTAAGTGTGAGGTCAAAGTTGAGCTTATTGCGAATCTTATACCACAGACGGAACAACTGAATGGTTTCTCCCCTGAGTGGATTCTCATGTGCCTCAAAACCTCTGCTCTCCATTTAAACGTTTTTTTACAAACTGAGCAGCTGAAACGTTTTCCCTCTGAATGAAGTCTCATGTGAGTCGTTAAGGACTTCTTGCAGGAATATCTTTTACCACAAACTGAGCAGCTGAATGGTTTCCCTCCTGTTTGGATTCCAGTGTGTTTCTGCAGATGTTCCTTGTGGTCAAAGCTTGTAGCACATTCAGAGGAGCTAACTGATGTTTTTCCACTATTACATTCCTGATCACTTACAGGTACTTGATTGTTTTGCAGAGGGTTTAAACCTGACTGAGGCTCCCTGGTCTCCTCCCAGTCACAACTGTCATCAGTCTCAGGTTCAGAGGAGTGTGAAGTCTTGTCATGAGTAGCTGGGTGTAAATGACTATCTGGATCTGAGTTCCTGGCTGGTTCTGATCCTCCACAGTCCTCTCCATCAGCTTCTGTTTTCAAATGCTCTGCCTCTCTGTTCTCTTCAGTTTGGCTTTGATGAAGCTGTGAGGACTGAGGTTTCTCTTCATCATCTTCTTCACTCTTCACAGGGACTCGACTGAATGTGAACTTGGTGATATCAGCCTCCTCCAGCCCTCGAAGCTGCTCCCCCTCCTGACTGGTCCAGAGTTCCTCCTGTTCCTCTTTAATGTGTGGCGGCTCTGGTGGGTCCTCCTGGTCCAGACTGGGGCTCCACTGCTGCTGCTCAGGGGGAACCTCTTCTTTACTCACCAACAGCTGCTGGACGTCTGTGGAGAATGATGAAATGCATACACACGTTTTAGGAAACTGTCATTTCATGTTAACACTTAAAACACTGATGCCACCACTTTCTTAAACGTGGGGAGAAACGTTGCACATTTTGTAAAACATATATGAAGGTCATTCAAACTAAACAAACTACAAGCTGCGACTCCATGCTCATGTTATGTGCACATGTAACCCCACTAGTAAAAAATGAAAGAATAAAGGTCAATCATGCTAAGTATGCATTTACCAACAGATCCTCCATGCAAATAAGACAAATATCTATTTATAGTCGAATGTGTTTACGTAAAAAGTTAGAAAATGGGCACTTTTTCTCCTCTACACAAGAAACAAACCTTTGAATTACTCTAGGGCAGCAACTACAAATTATTTTCATGATTGAATCATTGTTTAATTCGTAAACTGTCCAAAAACATAGTGATAAATGCCCGTCACAATTTCCTGGGGGTCATCTTCAAATAGCTTGTTTTGTCCAGTCAACAGTACAAACCCCAAAGATATTCTGTTTATGATGATATACAGAGGAAAGTGACAAATCCTCACATTTGAGAAGCTGGAAACAGAGAAAGGTTGTCCTTTTTCCTCAATTAAACCATTTAAACATTTAATGTATTATCAAAACGCGAGAAATAACGCGAAATGTCATATTCAGTCCACAGTTTAACTGTTTCAATGTCTTTACCGTAAAGCTCAGAATATGGGCACACTCTTTCAGTGGCAGCTGGTTTCCCAGCAGTTTATAGTGACAATAACAATGAAACTGTACAAACCTGCTCTGTGTAACCGGACTTCAGGCTTGAAAACAGCGTCCAGTAGTTTCCGTTGTCGCTCGTTCTCCTCTTTTGAACGACAAAGTTCCTCCTCGTGCTCTGCTATCGTTCTTTCAAACAGTCCAAATATCTCTTCAGCAGCCGCAGTTAGTCGCTGGTTGACCAAAGCTCTCAGCATCTGGACTTTAGACATTTTCACAAAGTCACAGCAACTTTATCTCCAGGGCTTGGTCTCTCTGACATGCGCAGTGTTGCTAGGTTCGAGTCCGTCTATTTCCAGCTAGCAAGCTACGCTAACTTCATTTAGCATTCTTGGCTAACAGGAGACGAGTCTGAGGCAAAGAACTCATTGATTACTTCTATACTCTTTGTCTGAGCCGAAACATCCCGAATGTTTCCGCCTAAACAAGTTAATCCATACATACAGGCTCTGGCGGTTCACTCTGGCTGTGTATCTTACTTGCTGCGTAACGGAATAAGCTAGCATGTTAGCCACGGTAACCAAAATTACTTCCGGTACCACGTCTTCCAGATCTTCAAAATAAAAGTGACCAAACTTTTATTTAACTGACCATGTTTATTTGTTAAGAATTAACAATGGTAGAAACACCCAGATCCTTTACTTCAGTAAACGTAGAAATACCACAAAGTAGAGTAAAAGTAAACAGTACAAAAGCATAATGTCAACAAATGTACTTAAATCATCACAAGTTAAAGTATTTGTTGGGCAGCAGAATGGCTCCTGTGAGTGTTGTTCCATACAGTTTATTATATCATTGGATTATTACTGATACCATAACATGTAAGCAGTCTTTTGATGTTGTAGCTGGTCGAGGTGGAACTAAATTTAACTACTTTATATATTGTTGGATAGTTTAATCTGTACCACCTGCCAGGCAGCAGAGGATTAAGTGTTGACATAATGATAAAGACATATGATTCATAGAATCTAAAGAACCTTTTATCAGGTGAACACAGTCAATTGTAGCGACCACTTCAATATGGCTGAAT
>VMKM01004756.1:0-12931 GCA_008360985.2 Macquaria ambigua | reverse complement strand
TACTGAGTACACTCACACGCTGTTACTGAGTACACTCACACGCTGTTACTGAGTACACTCACACGCTGTTACTGAGTACACTCACACACTGTTACTAAGTACACTCACACTGTTACTGAGTACACTCACACACTGTTACTGAGTACACTCACGCTGTTACTGAGTACACTCACGCTGTTACTGAGTACACTCACGCTGTTACTGAGTACACTCACACTGTTACTAAGTACACTCACACACTGTTACTGAGCACACTCACACTGTTACTGAGTACACTCACACTCTGTTACTGAGCACACTCACACTGTTACTGAGTACACTCACACACTGTTACTGAGTACACTCACACACTGTTACTGAGTACACTCACACTGTTACTGAGTACACTCACACTTTGTTACTGAGTACACTCACACTCTGTTACTGAGTACACTCACACTGTTACTGAGTACACTCACTGTTACTGAGTACACTCACACTGTTACTGAGTACACTCACTGTTACTGAGTACACTCACACTCTGTTACTGAGCACACTCACACTGTTACTGAGTACACTCACACTGTTACTGAGTACACTCACACTGTTACTGAGTACACTCACTGTTACTGAGTACACTCACACTGTTACTGAGTACACTCACTGTTACTGAGTACACTCACACTTTACTGAGTACACTCACACACTGTTACTGAGTACACTCACACTGTTACTGAGTACACTCACACTGTTACTGAGTACACTCACACTCTGTTACTGAGTACACTCACTCTGTTACTGAGTACACTCACACTCTGTTACTGAGTACACTCACACTGTTACTGAGTACACTCACTCTGTTACTGAGTACACTCACACACTGTTACTGAGTACACTCACTCTGTTACTGAGTACACTCACACTGTTACTGAGTACACTCACACTGTTACTGAGTACACTCACACTGTTACTGAGTACACTCACTGTTACTGAGTACACTCACACTGTTACTGAGTACACTCACTCTGTTACTGAGTACACTCACTGTTACTGAGTACACTCACACTGTTACTGCAGGAACACAGTATTTTACACTGTGGTATTAGTACTTTTACTGCAGTAAAGGAGCTGAAGACTTCCTCTGAAGTACTTTATAAAAACATTTTACTTTGAGAGTAAATAAAGCAACAGAGTCTCCGTTCTCTTGTTTAAACTGTCCCTTTTTATTTTACAGCATCTGAAGATGAAACGTGTTCATGAAAATTCAAACAGACATTTTGTTATAAAGTGAATAATAATATTGAGTCTGTGTTAATGATGTCTGTCATCCAGGGATTTTACCATCGTCTGTGCTGTCAGTCATTTGAACAGATCAGTTTCTAAACAGTGGATCTCTGAACGCTTCATGTTAAACTCATGTTAATCTTCAGTTTGAACATTTTGATTCTCCTTTATAAATATAAACAGATACAATCAAGATACATTGAACAAATACAGTAGATTTGATTATATTAATAATACTGACCTTCCTTTTATACAAAGTTCTGTCATGAAATAAAATAACATGTACATCAAATATACATTCTCACACTGAAGTGCACTGCAAAAAAAATGCCCATTTTTAACAAGTCATCCACTCAGTCTTAAAATCTGATTTTCCTTCCAAACACAAGTTTCAGTTTTAGTTTCAGTTCAGCTTGAACTGAAATAAAATGATTTTTTACTAATTTATGTCAAATTTCTTCACTTTGATGGAAGAAAATCAGTTTTTAGTCCTTTGGAGTTTAAATGGCTTGTTAACGTCGGCATGTTTCGCTGCTTGTGTATAAAAATAATCATGTAACTTTGATTTGAGAGTCCTCCTCAGTTCGGACAGGAGCATTTGCACTCTGATATAATCGGGTACTGAACAGGTATCCAGGCGCATTTCAGACCCCCCTTTTTCTGTAGGCAGCGCCATCGCAGGATCGTAAAATGAGTCGATTTGGCAGGTTTGCAGACCATCCCTTCAGGGACCGAACAAGACCGCTTATTGTAGCAGCTCCCCACCTTCACGTAGCGCGGCCAGAATCTGCTGCCCAGATCGTTCCATGCGTAAACAATCGGGCAGAAGCCGTAAGACCACAGCCACAGTTGCAGCCTTCTGCGGAGTTTTTTACTCGGCTTCTGCTTCTTGCCGTGCTGGACCTCGAACTCCATGGCCCGGATTTCTTTGGGCATCGCTCCGGAGAGCTTCTGCCGCAGGTCCGCGTCGCTCACGTCCTCGTTCCCCGCGTACTTGTCCTCTGGCGGGGAGACGGACATCAAGTGCGGGTCAAAGTGGCTGCCCAGAGTGCTCCTGAGCTCCGTCTCGTTCAGGTCCTTCTCCCTAGGGTCCAGCAAAGGATCCGGGTCCTCCTTTAGGTCCACTATGGGCAGAGTGTCACTGGGGACGGGACGGAGGAGATAGTAGTGTTGGCACATGCCCTCCTCTATCCTGAAGCCCAGAGAGAGAACGAGCAGAAACACAGCCAAGAAGTAACAGGAGTTATCCATCTCCTCAGAGCGGCTCCCGGTGACACTCAGTCACAGTATTCACACTTAATCCTCCAGAAAGGAACAGAAATGCGCCCCGGGGTTTCCCTCGGAGTGTCTGGCTGGAGGGAAGATATCCAAGTCTGAGCTGAGCGCGCGCAGCAGACGCACCGCACGCACCGGGGGAGTAACCGCGGCGCGACACGCTCAGAAACTTCAGCTACTGTCAGACAGCTGCTGGCGGGTCAGAGAGAGAGAGGGGCAGCAGGAGAGGGATTTCACAGTCCATGACGCTGCTGGAGAAGAGACGGACTCAGTCCTGAGCTTCCCCGGTCAGCAGGTCCCGGTGAGACAGCTCAGCGCCCCGCAGGTCGCTGCTCTCAGTCCGCATGTTGGCGCACCGGCTGCTGCTGCTGCCTCTGGTCCTGCAGCCAAACTGAAGGCGCCGCTGACTGCACCCAAATATCCAGCAGGGCGGTGATGTAACCCCGCTCCCTCTCTGAGGACAGAGAGACCAGCCCTCCATGTTGACCCGAAAACTCCCTCCCACCCGCTGACAGGCGCGCACAGTTTACGCACAAGCACGCACACATGATGATGATGATGATGATGATGAGGGGAAGTATTAGTTATATCTGGCTGTAGTGGCAGCAGTAGTACTGATGGTAACAGCGGCTGCAACAGTAATCAATGTGACGCATCACTCTGTGAACGTGTAAACAGCAGTGATGGAAGAAATATACAAATACTCCACTACTAGTAAAAGTACTGCATTATCATTTTACTTACAGAATTATTGGCAACAAAATACATTTAAATCAACAAAGTAACAACAACAGTGCAACATATTTTATAAGATGATCTCATGTTTCTATATAAAATCTATCTGAGTAACTAGTGGCCTAACTCCACCTGTCAGGTAAATGTAGTAAAGTAACATGTTTTTGTGTAAATGTCCTGAGTTACTTTCCACCAGAGTGGTCTTCTACAAGCAGTGTGCAGTGTGTTGTTGCTGATGGCTGCAGTGGTAGCGTTGGTTGTGTGTTGCAGTGTTGTAGTGGGTGCAGTGGTGGTGGGGATGACTGCAGTGGTAGTGTTGGTTGAACTGGTGGTATGTGTGCAGTGTGTGCAGTGTTGGTGTAAATGGTCCAGTGCGGCAGCAGCGGTGCAGGCAGACTTCACTGTAGACGGACAAACTGCCAGAGGAGCTTTTTACGAGTTCTTGTGGTGCCAGTTGTGTTTATTTTATAACTCTCCCTCTCACTGTGTTTAGACTGATCCCGGTTCTGCAGCACAGCACAGCTTCTCTTCAGCACCAACACCTCCTCTCCTGCATCCACCTCCTGCTCCGTCAGCTGGGACGTTACAACTGATCCGTTCAGGATTTCAGCTGGAGGAGAAGGTGACAAACTATAACCGTTACTTCAACATATATCCATCTCAGTCAGACAGTTAATATTAAACTTTTTCAGCCTCAAAATGTGGAAAATCTGCTTCTGGGAGGGAAATAAAATCACGTGTCAGAATAAATAAATCATGCAGCATTTTCACTGTGGTCAGAGGGTCTGTTTTATGTCCACATGCTGGCAGTGTAACTCCTCAACCAACTGAACATTTTACTGATTGAAAACTGAATGAAGGATTAACTCTGAGAAACGTATGGTTTAAAGCGTGAATATGAGGCTGAAGGAGTTGTTAAAGGGCTTTTTTTCAGTCTAACAATAAAGGGTTAAAGAAAGTGCTTTTATAGTAATATGTTAATTCCAGCAGCCAATAAATGAAGGCTGGAAGCAGATAAAGATACTTAAATGGTCACAATTCATTCAATTAGTCAGCAGGCAGCAGGACTCCTGCAGCCAGCGGGCAGAGAGCGCTGGTGTGTTTGCACACGTTGTAAAGGCTGAATTATGAGGCCGATAAAAACACAACTCTTGTCTAAGACACTAATGCAGAAGAAGCCGGGCTGAGATAAAGGGCCGACTGTGCAGGGCTGGACCGCACTGAGACCGGGACAAACAGGCCCTGAATGTGAGGAACTGGTTCCTGTTGGGTTAATGTGTCCACACGGAGCTGTAACGCTGCAGTCTGTGGTGTGACCTGTGACCAGCGGCAGCTCGCTTTACTCTCTAAAGGCAATTAGTGACACGTCCGCCTCTCAGGAAAACACTCCTTTATAAAATCACATCACAGGCCGCAGACCTGGAGCTTTAATGGTTCCCCAGCAGTCCCCATCAGTCCCCAACAGTCCCCATCGGTGTCCCATCAGCTGACACGTGGAGTCCTGTCCAAACATTTGTATTATTTCATTATTCTAATTAGTAGTGTATAAATTACATTTACTTACGAGATCATTTGGTCAAACTGGAGGATTATTTTACGACTCGTGTGAGCATATTTTCACTCTTGCTGTCTGATGTTGTCCTAACTGATAAAGAATGAACCAGAAAACACAGAAACAGAAACATTTTCCTGTAACTGAAGCTGAAGCTGTGGAAGAACTGGATCAGAGTGTCAGCGGGATAAAACGTGACGGATTTACTGCGTCGTAACTCTGAAACCTGCAGGATGGAGACAGGAAGATTTTGTATTGTTTGTATCCAGAGTGAGCTCAGAGAGGTGCAGGAAGGTTTAGTCCCTAAATCACCAAACTGTTGGTTTTTTTTCTTCTTCGTCTCCCCCTGACCCCGTCACCCTCCTCCCTCCTGTCTGCTGCTGAAAAGGAGTTTGTGGGTAATTTTCTGGCCTGCTGATGTGACAGTGTGTGACGGGCGCCGCTAAACTGTCATATCTCTGTGGACAGGAAGTCGGCGGCTCAGATAAGACTTCCTCTCTCTTTGTAAACCTTTTATCCTTCACTTTCATATCGGGGTCCCAGAGAAGGACCCACAGGGGACTCGTGTTCACGCTGAGATGGATTTGGAGGCCTTGAGGACTTTCAGGTTCCAGGAAAAAGTCACCACAGAGCTCTGAGGTCCCAGCTAAGAAATAAGCACAGTCCTTTAAAGTTATAAAGTATTAAAGATTTATGATGCTATTCTGTGAAAGCCTCGATTGTTAACCGCAGAGTCAAAAATTAAAACAGAGGATTCAAGTCGCAACGCAACGAGTCTTTAGTCTGTTTCTGTCGTTTTTGTTGGCTGAAATTACAACTGTTAGCTAGCTAGCTGTAGCTAGCTGTAGGTAGCTAGCTAGCTAACATTAACTCCATGAGATGGTTGGTTTTCTAACATCTCCAGCTGTACATCGGAAGCTTCACCTTCCGGCTCAGCTCCCTCTGAACCACAACAGTCCAGTACAACGCATCTGCCTGTTGACCTTACGCTCCATTTTACCCTCACTGGTCAATAAGATACTTGAACTCCTTCACCTGGGGCAGCAACTCCCAACCTGAAGGATCAGGCAGAGAACCAGGACCTCATCCTGTTCTGGTATGAATGAACTGGACTTAACTTAATTGATATGAGCACAGAGGGAGAAGTAATCAGCAGCTTCCTTTTGAATTTTATTGATTTCCTTTTTCTTCAGTCTGAGTAAGGTGTAGTTGAGTGGTTTCATTTCCAACGCAAGGACAAAGGGAACCAGCTCAACCAAAGTGCAAACAGTGAATGAACTCAGGACACCCAATGCACCTGAGCCTGCTTCCAGGGAGTGTGCTCCCCAATCCAGCAGTCATGTGACCTCCACTTTCAACACATCCCGACTGCCCCAGTTTGTGTTTTCCATCATTCTTTTCATGTGTTAGCGGTATGATGATGAAACAGTTATTAAATGTCACTGTGATATTGAAAAGGTCTTAAATGGAACCTGGTGAACCTGCAGAAATCAGTGTTTTGTTTCGGACGGTGAAAGAACCACTCGAGGTAAAAACATTACGTCATGTTAAAGTCCAGCGATCACGTTCACTTATCATCAAAAGGCAGTGGTGCTGCCATTAGCATTTCCACAGATTCCAGTGTGTGTTTCTCTCTTCTTACTACAGACACAGATCCACATGTTTTAAATCACATTTTCCTTTGATTTTCCAGAACACGGCAGCGATACGGCCCAGCGCAGTGGATCAGTGACTCGTCCAGTTCAGCGTTAGTAAGTGTTCCCTCTGATGTTAGCGTACGACATTAGCTTAATCTTAATAGCGAATCAGAGGGCCTCCCAGGATGAAGCACAAACAGGCCGGCTGCTGCGTTCGTGACCCGGCCAGATCAAAACTGTTTATGTCCCAAGCTTTGATGGTGAGACAACCGGCGCAATTTGGACGGTCCATTTGGGTGAGAAGGCTTCAAGGTGGCAGAGACAGGTCAACACACACACACACACACACACACACACACACACACACACACACACTAACAGGCATTTATCAGGCTCATATTTCAGCGCCTCCTTCGTTCTCTCTGCAGACAAATGATCATTTGAAAGAAGCTGGAGGAATACATTATCTTCACTTCCTCGTTCGCTGTGAAATACAGATGTTTAACCGCAAACCAAAACTATTATTTCATTCCCTTAAATGTCCTCAATAAATCCAGATTAACTGTTCAATAAAACTGCCACAGATTCAAAAAGTGGAAGTTAGTAGAAGGAGGTTTTTAAGGCAGTGTCTTGTAGTTTCAGGGTTTATTTTTGTGTATTTTGTGTTTTACTGACAGTGAAGCGTAAAAATGCTTCGCTGCTGTTTTGCGTAAGAGTAAAACACACTCGTGGATGTTTCTTATTGGCAACTGACATGAAATTAATATAATGCTTTTTTTTTGTTCCTTCGTCTTTATGGACAAAAAGCAAAACTAGTGTTATTTGTTTTACAAAGTCACGCATGAAGGCACTGGACGTATGCTGATATCATTGTTCATATCAAAACACAACTGGGGCTCACGTACATTTACTCAACTACTGTACTTAAGTACAAATTCAAGGTACTTAAGTACAGCGATCTTATATCAAGAAGAAAGAGACGGAGAGAGAGAGGAGCAAATGATCAATTACCTCATCAATCAATGATCTGCAAATGTGTTTTCAACATGCTGTTAATCACAAAGCTGAGCCAAGTTCTTACTGTTCATCCTGAGGGGAACATGAACATCTGAAGCACATTTCATCACAGTCCATCCCATAAGTTGTTGAGATGTTTCAGTCTGGAAACTCTGGAGGAAGTTTCTTCTTGGATCCGACAGAAACAGGAAGTAGGATTTCCTGCTTCTGGAGAACAGGTGGATGAGAGCGCAGAGACTCAACCACGCGGTTGACGGAGCAGCAGAGCTGGTGATGGTTCCCTTTTACATTACACACAATCATGTGATCATAGTGAACATAAAGTATGGATCAGTGCAGAACTAAAAGCTTCGTTAACAGGTGAACAGGGTGATCAGGAGAGTAAGAAACAAGGGGAACAAATGTTTTTCAGCATTGTGGTTTTAAAAGATTTGTGAAGGTCACATTACTCAGACACGTCTGTCCTGTTTGTGCTGAGAGTTTCCCCATGCAGCTCTGAGTAAACGGATCTGCGTCCTCTCTGACGGACTCGTTGTGTGGAGAGCCAAGTCCTCCGGCAGTGAGGCCAGGGACCAGCGATCCTGTGGTTTGGACCGACGCTCCCAAATGCTCCGAGCACTCCAGCGGGAAAACTCCCTGCCAGCGGTGGTGTGAGATTCCAGTTGGTTCACACCCTCCCACGCGGCGTCCTCCGACTGCTGCTGCAGCCCGGCCCGCGGGTCCGGAGCCCGGCTGCAGCAGATTCCTCCGACTCCTCCAGACCAGCTGACAGGAAGTGAAAGCAGAAACCTGTCTGTCCCTCTGAAGTCTCAACTCATAAACAGACAGACAGCAGAGACGAGTAACAAGTACCTTTACTCAACTCCTGTACTTGTACTTTACTTTAGTATTTCCATTTTATGTTACTTTATACTTTTACTGCACCACATGTTTCTGATAACTTTAGTAACTTTGCAGATTCAGATTATTAAAACTAAATATTCTCAACTAATAAATGATGGTGTAGCAGAGCGGCTCAGTGTTTCATTGTTAGAGAATATATTATTCTGTTTTTATCACTGATGAAAACAAAAGAGCATTTTAATGTTGTAGTTCATTAATGTGGAGCCAGTTTGAGATACTTTGTGTACTAGTAGTGTCAGATAAATGTAGTGCAGTAGAAGTAGCATAAGATGGAAATACTCAGGTAAAGTACAGGTATGTTAAGTACAGTACTTGAGTAAATCAACTCTGCAGTGTGTATTTGTACTGCAGTAAACTTTACATAAATCACTTCTTCCTCTCGTGTCTCTTTCATCAAATCTCAAATATTAAAATCCCTCAGACTCACTAACAGATGAGTAATATAATATGTCATATTACCCAGAATTCAGCTCACAGGTAACATCACAACGCTGCCTCTGATTCGTGTCCCTGACAGCAGGGTTACGTTTCCTCTGATTGGCAGAGCTTGACTCACATACCCAGAATGCCACAGATATGGACGAGGACGCGGTGATGAAAACCGACTCACAGACAGCAGAGAGTCGTTTCCACCGGGATCACTGTGCCACTTCTCTTTTCATTTATCGGTTCATGTAACAGGAACGCTGCACATTAACAAACAACACTGTAAAGGAGTTTCTCACCTGGACAGACGTCACAGTCACTCTGAAAACACAGACGATTCAAACCTGTCTGAACATCCTTCTCTCACTGTTCAGACACCAAAGTCCAGATGAGAGAAGATCTGAGTCTTCTTTAGTTATCACTGTCCAATCACAACAGTGATCTTAACGAGCAGCAGCGAGAGGAGTGACTACTAAATGTTTTGCAGACAGACTGCACCATCTTATAGAGCGCTGCAGGGATGTCGCATTTTTGTAGTCCAACCAGGATGTTAGCATCGCCCTGCTTCCCTCCACAAAAAGCCGATGGGATTTTGGATTACTGAAAATAAGCTCTGTGGCAAACAACAGTTTATGATACTGACACGTTTTGTTCAGCAAGATAATCTTCACCCATGAACACCACTTTAGGATGTTTGAAGCGTAAAGTCAATCTCCAGAAGTAAAAAGCTAACATTAGGCTATAAACCAGCTACACCACGGTCACATGACTTCAGCGTCTCCACCACTGAGCTTCCAGCGCTGACCTCTTCTACAAAAGCCTTTGGGAAAGTTTGAGTTAGAACAGTTTGCAGTATAAACCCAACGAGGCTGTAAAGGCGGACGAGTGAGTAGATGAGTTTCTGTGTTCGGCGTGATGACGTTTAATGTCCCCGACAACCTCTGTAGTCTCATTTAGACACTTGTTAGCAACCGCCTTTTTTAAGACACGGAAAAGCTTCAAAACTCAGCAGTGGCATCGAACCAAAAACCCATTCAAGAAACCCACTGACTTCCAGACGAGGGAACAGGAAGAGCTAACATGCTAACATGCTAACTCATTTCAGGTTTTTAGGACTCACTCCTGCAGAACTCTATGGGTGAAGGCTGTTGGGGCTGTATGCAGCCTGAGAGGACTTCCTGCAGACAAAACCATTTGTATTCCATCATCTTTCAGGTTAAAAATGAATTTAATATATCTTTTTATTTACAGTTAATATTGTCCTGTAATATGCTAGAAGTGATACATCAAAAATGAGACTGAGCTCTGTGTAGTAAAGTTTGAAGTGATCAATATCTATCAGGTCTGTAAGGAAACAATCATTATTTAAAGCACGTCTGACAGAAGACAAACTCAGGTTTAAGTGCACGACATCCACATGAGACAAAGTTTATTTCAGTTGTTAAAATACATCCATTCATGTGAGTTCAGGCTGCAAAATGCCAAAATGCAGGAAAACGCTGGAGCTGTTTGTTTTTTAACGCAGTCCATAAAAGAAACCTCATATCGTCTTTTTGCTGCAAATAAAAAAAGTCCGACGTGGCGTCAGACTGGACTAGGGTGTGTGTGTGTGTGTGGGTGTGTGTGTGTGGGTGTGTGTGTGTGTGTGTGTGTGATGGAGCTGCTGTTTAACGAACGTGACGTCAGGAAACAGAAATAAATACGTGAAGAGGAATCCACTGAAACAATGAAACGTCACATTTCGGGCTGAAGCTCGGAGCCCTCACAAGACTGGTAAACAGAAAGTTTCTGGGTCGTGTGTGTTTGGAAACACCTGGTGAAGCTTCAGGTAACATTTCAGAATAAAAGCCTTCGTTACATAAACAGACTGAAGGACACTGAAGAGGAGGAGGAGGAACATCCAGACATCCTAAAAGTTTTAAATCTTTCCTTTCTCCACCAATCAGAGGTGAGAGTGACTGTGAGGAAGTTTGGTTTATCACAACCCGGGTTTTATCTTCGTCTCTCTGGCCGTCGGTCTGCTGCTCATTAAAACAAGTTAAACTCTGAGGTCGCACACTTCTGTCCAGCTTTAATCCACACTCTGATTTATATTTACAATAAAAGTGAATATCCCTCACTCTGCGTCTGATCCTTTCATTTCTATTCGACTGATGCGGAGTCACGTGTTCTCTAACCTGCTGTTTCATTCACACGAAACTGATCAAACCCGGTCAGCAGAGTTTAACAGTGTGACAATATTTTCTGATTCATTATTTGAAATGAAATTTGTCAGTAAAAAGTAAAAACAGTTTGTGAAGTCAAGTAGACATTATTTTGATAAATCGACCACATATTCATCATCTAAAGGGTTAATTTATCATCTAATAAATTCTCAAAACAAAACTTGAGTTATTACACGACAGTATTCGGGCCTGATGACGTTTAGGAACGCAGACTGAGAAAGTTTTCAGTACGACGTTTGAGTCTGACCTCTTTGTGAGATCTCAGCTGTTACTTTAACCGAAGGAACCGACCAGAAACTAAAACCCAAGCTGTAATAAACCACATTTAAAATAAAATTACAGGAATAGTTTAACACTTTGAGAAATGTATTTATTCTCTTTCTTTCTGAGAGTAAGATGTTCAGATGGAGTTTACAGAGGTTAGCTTAGCTTAGCATAAAGACTGGACCCCTTAAAACCTCAAACTGTACCTGTACTTTACCTTTTTGTTTGTGAACAGGTGAAACAAACCAGAGAAAACGTGTCAATGAGCTTCAGAGGTGTCATTTTAAACTTTGCGCTAGCTGTTTCCCCCTACTTTCAGTCTTTATGCTAAGCTAGGGTAATCTTCTCCTGGCTCTAGCTTCATACATATAGAAATGATTTTTCACAAAAGCAAATAAACGTAAAGAGGCGACTGCAGTGCTGCTGAAGGATTACTGCAGTACAGATGTGTTGTAGTACTTCTTTAGGGAGTACTGCAGTATCTGTGCTACACATTCAAACGAGAACAGAACCTGTAAATTAATACTTCTTCATCATCAACACTTTCAGGACCTTTTTACAGTCATTAATGATAGAAGCTGCCACAGTTAATGCCCAGTTGCATCAAATATTTTCAATTAGCTTTTATTCCATAGTTGCTATGTGCAAACATTAAAAACGCACTTTTAAAATACCGTGCACACACGTGAAGAACCTGTTCCAACAGCTCTCAGTCTGACTGACTGCAGCTTCAGGTAAAACTCTGCAGCAGCAGTCGAGGAAACGTAAGAGGAAGCTGAACAAGAAGGCAACACAACAGCACGACACAAACACCGTCAGGTCCGAGGGCCAAAGTGCAGAGATCTTGACCCCCCAGACCTAAACCCCCGACACCGTCATGCTGAACCAGGAGGAGGCACAGACCAGACACACGGCTACAGACTACTTCATGCCAACAACATACAGCTGTAACCAAACTCCAGGTAAAATAGTACATCTTTAATCCAAGACTACAAAAATACTTCATGTCTTAAGGTTTCTAGTGGTCTGAGTTAGAGACTCCAGGGAATCATATATATATATATTTATATTTATATATATAATCTTCTTCTTTAAACTGACCACAGGTTTATTCGACCACATCAGGACCCGATGGGAGCAGCTCAAAATAACATTGATTGAAAGACGGGATTCAACCGAAACAGGAGACACAAACTGTACATTCACTTCAAGTAGAGGAGGATCCATGAACCCACGCTCTGAAGGACGGGCCGCAGGAAAAACATCTGTCCAACAACTCAGTCTGAGAGAATTTAACTCAACGGGGGGGTAAGAAAAGGTTTGAATCAATCAATCAAACCACCGTGTTTTTGGTCGACAGACAGTCAAAGTGTGCAAAGTTCCTGGTCGGAGAAGCAGTGCTTGGTTTGTCGTTGCATTGATTATTTTCTTTGTAACAGTCGAAGCCATGGGTGCTGAGGCGGAGTTGAACCAGCAACTTTAGTTTAGTTTACAATCAACGGAGAGGTCGCAGGGCTGCTCGCCATGACACGCCTGGCCAGTCACTGTGGAAGACAGACAGACAGGCAGAGAGAGAGACAGAGAGAGAGAGAGAGAGAGACAGAGAGAGAGAGAGAGAGAGAGACAGAGAGAGA
>VMKM01004755.1:0-12958 GCA_008360985.2 Macquaria ambigua | reverse complement strand
GTGTGTGTGTGTGTGTGTGTGTGTGTGTGTGTGTGTGTGTGTGTGTGTGTGTGTGTGTGTGTGTGTGTGTGTGGTTTGAAAATAAAGCAGTAGAAAGATAAAGAATAGAATATAGAAGGAGGTGGAAAGTTTGAAAGTGCTAAGGAAGGCCATACTAACACTATCAAGAGCTCTTTTCTTCTCAGGGCCGGGTTAGTCTGTGGCGCCGGGCATTCTGGGTACCCGTAGGGGTCAGGAGAATCAAGTGTGAGCAACATTTGTACAGATGTTGTGTTATTTTTATAGCTCTACTCCATTTGCTGGGTGGCATTTCCTTCAGTGTTAACAACCAGGTTAACTGCACACAGACGCGCTCAGGGACTCCAGCCAATTTTTTTATTGTTACGCTAACTCAAGCAATTCTTCTCTCCCCACCCCCCATCACAAAAAACCCTACTACTTCCTTCATCCACCTAACCCCATGAGTCCAGCCTCACCCCCAAAACTCTCCCTGCCTCCATGAAGGTGGGATTTATGGTTCCTAGAAGGGAGAGTGGCGGAGCGGTGTGCAGTAATGGTTTTACCTCTCAGGAGGTAGCAATGCTAGGTTACACTCCTCTGTTTCCACATGGGAGGGCGAGACAGCCGTTCTCATCTACCTACCGACCACAGCCGTCACAGCAAATGACACAGACTGAAACAGAGCTTGGGAACAATCTGAAACCAGACAGAGACACTCAGCATGGGTTGGGTCTTATTCATAGTGGATGGATTTCAGGAGTTTAGTTACATGCTAACAGAGACTTTGTAACATATTTTTTTATCACCCAGCTCTGGTTTCTAAGACTGAGAGTGACTACTGTGTAAGGGAATCCGAGCTGAGCAATATTGAATATAGTTGACAAAGTGCCTCGGTATCAGTAATGTTAAGATATTTTGGGCATGATCGTTTGTGCTTTCAATTTTGGGTTTGTGAGCGTCTACAGCCATGCTAGCAGCTCTGTGAGGACGTACATACGCACAGCAGTGCTTTAAGCTCAATGCTAACGCAAGCATGCTAAGATGCTAACATTGACAAGACTAAGGCTGATGTTAAGTAGGAATAATGTGTATCATGTTCACCATTTTATTTTAGTGTGTTAGCATGCTAACATTTGCTAATTAGCTGGTATTTGGTTATAAACCAAAGTATTACAATTCACCCTGAGGGGAACATGAATGTCTGCACCAAATTGCATAGCAATCCATCCAATAGTTGTGGAGAAATTTCACTCAAAACCAAAAATGTCAGCCTCATGGTGGCGCTAAAGGAAAAGTCAGGGGATCACCAAAGTCATTAGGTTTCATCCCCTGAGCATCTGTACCAATTTCATGGCAATCCATACAATAGTTGTTGAGATATATTCAGTCTAGATCAAAGTGGTGGGCTGACCCACTGACACACCAACAGACCGACACTGTCATTCATAGAGCCATGCTGCTAGCACAGCCGAAAAACACTAATAATGTTGCTACTGATTAATTTTACTCAGCTCTCAAAAAAGTTTACAAAGTCCTATTAGCCTTTAAGCAATTTAACAGTAACCAAAATGATTACATACATATACATACAGATTACAGCTTGTCTCATACGACATTGTCCATATATATTGGTACATTTCCCACCATTAGAATTAGGAGGACCCGGCAGCACATTCATCTTCAGCAGCTGCTTCTTGACAGAAAAGTGCTGCAAGGCTTCCTTCAGAAATGTATTCAGAGTGGTCAGGACGTTGGGCCTGAGGTTGGCCAGCCAATATCTACTGTATGTAAAGAGAGGAGCTGATTCAACATTTTCCATGTTTTAATGTGGCATGATAATTCTGGGAAGCTGTGATGAGAAGTACGGGAATTTTCAGAAAGGCGAGCAGTGTTTGACTTGTTGATTTTTCTTTGGTTGGAAAGAGAGAGGGACTAATATTTGACTCTTATTTTGAAAGCTGCTCCGTTCTCTCGCACTCATGCATGTGTATAAATAAGCATTTCTGTGGTCAGCTCACCTGTAGAATGTTTTGGTTAAACATGTCCTATTTCCACAATACCTTTTTGTGTCTTATGTGTATTTAACAGCCGCAATATGATTTCCTATGTGAGCTCCACATAATTTTTTTTTTACCTGAACTTTTTCCATTTGCTAATTATTCCATTTTCAAATTTCAAAATTTGGCTTAGCCCAATATAAATGTGAAGAACCTAATTTACCCTCTAAAATGCGTCTGATTGACAATGTGTATATGTCTGAAAGTTGTGTTTTAATGTAAGAGAATACAACAGAACAGAACTTAATTGTCTACATTAGTAATTATGGTACTGTCATTAATTCATCTCCTTTCTGGGTTTTGTAGCTGACTCGTCAGAGGCTTGTGGATGCAGATGGCATCATCAACCCCGGGGCTTTCTACATCTACCTAACTGCCTGGGTCAGCAATGATCCTGTGGCGTACGCCGCCTCGCAGGCCAACATTCGCCCACACCCTCCTGAGTGGCTCCACGACCGTACCGACTCCATGCCCGAGACACGCCTCAGCAGTAAGTCAGCATGCCATAAGTTCACAAAATATGCTAGAATTAAAAACAGGACGCCTTATAGCGTAATGGAATAGGGTTTTGCTTTGACGCAAGGAAGGAAATTTCAATAATAATGTTGTTTGCTCAGACAAATCAAGCTAATTTAAAATGTTGAAGTTCATACCTTCTACATGGTAAAGTTGAACAAATTGCATTTACTAACTGCTTGCTGAAATTTTAAGCCAAACCTTTTGTCGGTTTCGGCTGCAACTTTTTTTAGGTTCCAGAAGGTGGCTGCTACATGTGAGCAGTGTTTACCTCTTGTGGTTTGAGTTATTGCTCCTTGTCTGCCTCTTAGCTTTAAGTGAGGTAGTAGACTTTACTGTACCACCGCAGTGTGTGTGTGCGTTTGTGTATGCGTTAGCTCAGGTTGCAAGGCTGAGGACCAAGACACGGCTCAGTGTGGTTCTTCTAATGGTGCCTGTGGTGAATGCTATAATCCTGGCTACCATGGGGCCCTAGAATTACACACACACACACACACACACACACACACACACACACACACACGTACATTATTAAAACTCAGTGACCCCAAACACTACACACACCCTGTTCTCATTTCCCTACCACACACACAGACTGTAACTCACATAAAAAAGTACAGTCATGTTGTTGTTTGATTCTAGCCTGTGATTTGGTACAAGTCAGGAAGTGCTCCACGGGGGAGGAAAATGATTGGATAACAAGGAGAAACTGGGTTTGGGTGGGAAGCACAATTGGATAACAAGCAGGAAGTCCTTTACAGGGGGGCAATATGATTGGATAAGCAGCGTGAAGTGCTTGGCTGTGCGGGAGGCCCCCGGAGCAGATCTGTGTTGGCCGAAAGCCAACTGGTGTCCTAATGGAAATTTATAGTTTAGAGATTATAATGGGCCAAACCATGTTAGCAAGTGCTCCTGTCTGACCCTGCAGGCACTGTGGAATATACACACTCACACCAACACCAGACAGTCCAAAAACATGTACATGTATTTATAAGAAAAAAGATAGGTAGGTAGGTAGGTAGGTAGATAGATGTGGAGTAAATCTTTCGATCTGCCATATGCTGCAATGTGTTGTTAATTACACTGCAAGCACAAATCTGAATGAACACACTGTTTTGTCAGCACCAAGTATGACTTCATAGCAGAGTGACAGGCAGGTATGCGTGTTTATGCATCTATATTATGCTTTATGTGGCAGTGCTAAGTTTAGGGTGTGGTAATGGTGGTGATTCTGACATTGTAATTACCGTGAATCAACGTTAGCTCTGACACTCTGCTGTGTCTGGAACTGATAGGCCCTCATTAGCCAGGCTGGGCCACAGACTGGCTGGGTTTGAGTCAATGGAGCTCTGTTTCAAGCTGCTCCTCCCACCCCCTCCACACACACACACACACACACACACACACACTCGCCCACAGATGTAGCTACTCTTGGAACAAGGTTGGATTAGGGAGGGAAAACCTTGATATTGGTGGTTTGGCTGAAGAATCTAAAATGATTTCTGCAGATACAATAAATGATCAGGACCTAATGCTAGTTAATCAGAATAGACAAATATCATCTGCAGATGTCATCGTTGCCATTGTTGATTTATCTGATTACTTCCTTAATGCTCCTCAGTAATCTGTTTCTCGGAATTGAAATTTCAGCATCTTACAAGGCTGTGTGCTCCCTGCTTCCTAGGCCCCAAAGTGCAAAATCATCATCAATTGCTGCGTGGGGTCTAATAAAAAATTATGTTCTGTCCTTTTTCACTTCCAACAAATTGATCTTCCTCTTTTTGTCTCTCCATCCAGTCCCGGCTGCTGAGCCCATCGAATACGCACAGTTCCCCTTCTACCTCAACGGGCTCCGGGAGACGCCGCAGTTTGTGGAGGCCATCGAGAGCGTGCGGGCTATCTGCAGCAACTACAGCCGACAAGGCCTACCCTCTTACCCCAACGGCTACCCTTTCCTGTTCTGGGAACAGTATGTTAGTCTGCGCCACTGGCTCCTGCTGTCCATCAGTGTCGTGCTCGCCTGCACGTTTCTGGTCTGTGCCCTCTTCCTGCTCAACCCGTGGACCGCCGGCATCATTGTGAGTGTTGGAGAAAACGAACAATAGACACAATATTACACATACGCTGTTGATAATGGCCAGAGAAAAAATGTACCTACTCACTCTTCGTTACCTACTTTTGATAAGGGTAATATCTTGCTGGCTTGATAAGTTAATGGATTATGTTACAATCAGGCCCACTCCTTAACACAGAGAGGCAGAAACAACATTTAAAAAATCCTTTCTCCTTCTCTCCTGCCTTTATTTGCTGGTTTTTATGTGTGGTCCAGAAAGCATCTCAGAGACGAGAGAGTCGGAGAATAAAGGGGCTGCTGTGAGTTATTGTAGCCCCAGTCACCAGTGTTTATCTTGTGCTGTTTTGGTAGGGCCAGTCTGTTTAGTCTAGTTCAACACTCCCAGACACGAACGCTGAAATAAATGGCGAGAGGACACAAAGTTGCTCAGGCAACTTGCTCCCACTCTAAACCTATAAAAAGTTAGATTTCATTTCCATCCTCCACACTCCTCCTCTCCCCCTCCTCTCACAAGAGCAGTTTCCAAGGATACACGCAAACATACATTCACATACACAGGCAAGCGCACACACACTTTGAGCACACACGCATGTATATACTTGCACACGTTCAGTATGAACATGTAAACACGCAGGTACATAAGATAAGATAAGCCTTTATTGTCCCACAGCGGGGAAATTTTCAGCGTTACAGCAGCCAGCAAGAGTGTCCTATGTAGAAATACAATAAAATAAAATAAATAGAAAAATAGTCCTGTACACAGTACAGACAGAAATAAATAATAAAGTGACTGAGTGACATAATTCACACAGAAACACATACAACGAGCACTCTGGTTTTTCTCTCTGGTGGGTTGTATTTTACGACAGGCAGTGGCCTGGCCACCCGAGCCCTTAAACAGGGGAGGAGGGGACCTCATGTTCATCCTTCAGGCTTTACTAGCAAGATCAAAAGACAAGTTATGGAGAGGCGTCAAGTTTACCCCTTTGCTCTGTCCAGGACCAGACCACCGCCAGCCCTACAACGTCAAACCCTCAACCTTAAGCCCTTTCAAAGCCTCTTAGCTATTTCCCCTGGAATCCATCTTAACCACATATACAGAGACCTGGTTTAAACCTTGTGTCTTGTGTCTAGATTTATACAGATGCTTCTAATCCACTTGATATTGACTGCTGTTCAGAGAGTGATCACTTGTGATCTGGTTTTGCTTCCTGTCCATGTTCTCGATTGACATTTCGTTTTATCTGAGGGAAAACTACAGGTATATACTTCAAACTCTTGGCTGAGTTGTCTGTCACAGGACATCTAGAAGTACTAAGACTACTTAAAAGGCTAAAATAGTCAAGTCTAGTTGCAAGTTTAATACCCTGAAAGTCTCTGAATGTGATCCAAATGTTCTCTCACTATATCTGTCCACTTGTGATCAGATCACCCAAGATGCACTTGAGTATTAAGTGTTAACAGAGCCAGATACACACATACACCACACACAAATACCCCCTCGTGGACACTCATGTACATACTCTGTGCTCGCTCATTGTATATGCACACACAAACACACAGACATACAGCTCCCTCCCCTGCCCACCTCAGCCCTCTTCAAAGGATTTGGGCCCCATGTAACCTGACACCTGTCAGCTGATAATGGCATTTACTCCCAGCTCCTGTCCCGCTCTGTACTGAAGCCTCCACACGCACACCTACGCACACGTTTCACCCACATGTATGGTTACTACTTAACACATCTATAAGATAGAGATACTCACACATATCATCCTCATGTATTATTGCCCCCTATCCGCCTTGTGTACATTCAAAGTCCAGGTCAGCTGTAAATTCACACAGCACATGCAATGAATAATAGTTTGTTTATTATAGAACAATAAAGTAGGAGATTATTTCCATTTATGGTCATTTGATCCACTATACTTACATATGTTGTTCAGCTCTGTCACCTGTGAAATGTGCATTATAATAGGTTTGATTGGCATTTTCTTACCACTTTGGATAAAAGGGTTTTATTATTATCTTATGAACTCAAACACAGAAGAGAAAAACACATTTGTGACATGAAAAACCCACAGAAACCACCTGAAATCATTTATTTTCTTTGAGAAAAAAAAATTAAATTCTTTCCTCTTTTGCTCCTCCTTTCCTTTCAGGTGTTGGTGCTTTCTCTCATGACTGTGGAGCTGTTCGGCTTCATGGGGCTGATGGGAATCAAGCTGAGTGCTGTCCCCGTGGTCATTCTCATCGCCTCTGTGGGCATTGGAGTGGAGTTCACCGTCCATGTGGCCCTGGTAGGCATAGACATACTGAAACACACAAACAAACAAAAAATAAAAATCAGGTTCAGTGTATGGCTTTTATCTCTTACTTTCTGATTTTAAATGCTATAATATGACTTGTTGGCACATTTTTCCAGCTCCCAGGAATGGTGAAATGTTTAATGTTGAATAATCTCAGTGATTTTCTCAGTTTTTTTCTTGAATGGACAGTGATCCCCTCGAGAATGAAATGTAAATTATGTTTTGTGTGTGTGTTGTAGGCATTCCTGACTGCCATAGGGGATCGTCACAAGCGGGCAGTGCTGGCATTGGAGCACATGTTTGCTCCGGTGCTCGATGGAGCCTTTTCCACCTTATTAGGTGTCCTAATGCTCGCTGGGTCTGAGTTCGACTTTATCGTCAGGTGAGTACAAAAATCAAACCTTGTAAGAAAATGCCACATTCATTTAGCCGAATATATAAGTACGCTGGACTGCACATTCAAAGGTATGGTGTCTATGTGGCGTCAGTAGACCGTTGAGACCATGCCTCAACCTGTATGTCACACAGGAATCTACCTGAGACACCAATCATGCATGAAGGATCTTAGCTTTCTTCCTCTGTTCCCTCTCTCAGTCTCTTTCTCGTCTTCCACCCCCATCTCCCTTTCCTATTCCCTTTCTGTAAACCTCATCCCTTTTCCAGTGACAGACCTGTTTTTTTTTCCGATTTCTGGGGGCTTGCTCTCCAAGAAACTTCATAAACAAGGCCTTTATCTATCTCCACCCTCCTCTCCCCTTGTGTCTTTTCTTTCATCCTCCTCTTCTCCCCCTTAGTGTCTCTCATGCCTGACATTTTAGAGGAAACCAGGGGAAGGATGGAGAGTTGAAGGTCAGGAGAAGAAGGAGGAGGAGGAGGAGGGGGGCGAGGAGGGAGTAGATGGAGAAGCAGAGGGAAACAAAGTGAAAGAGAGTGAGGGGGAGAGAGAGGGAGAGCAGGAAAGTCCTCTGGCTTTTGTAATCTCCTTCAGCTAGTTTAATTGCCCTCGCTAGACATTTATAAGCATGGGAAGGAGTAACGGGGTGTGGGGCAAGAAGGCAGTTGTGGAAAGACAGGAGAAGTGGAAATTAAAACCGACACACTGTGGGGGCTCTGCGTTGGTGGCTTCTTTTGTGTGTGCCTGTTCTTGTAAGCACCGGACAGAAAGGTAGCGACTAGCCGCCATCCAAGGGAGGAAAATGAATGATTCTGTACATTCTCTAGCCTGGAGTATTATGAGAAGTTTCCAGTGAGCTCAGTGAATAATTTAAAGTAGCTGAGGCAGCTGTATAATTTGGTTGACCTGCTCCTTTAAGAAAAGGGAGCACTGAAGTCCATGTGATCCGCAAGCACACAAACTCTGTGATGTGCACAGGCCTGCGCTCATGCACGCGCACCCACACAATCACACATATCCCCCTCATGTACACACACACATCAACATGCTCCCTGACCTTGTAATCAGGGGGGTCAATGATGGCGTGCCTGCCAGCGAGCGCACACACAGATACACACTCAGAGAGACACATACAAACAGACGCACATACACACACAAACACAGGGAGGCCTATAGACCTTCTCTCCTCACCTCCAGTGGTGTGCTCTGGTTTCTGGCTCAGACCCGGGCCTCCATTTAAAGGTTCTGCTGTTGTCTGAGCAAACAAAGCAGCGGCTCAAGAGGGTGCAATAACAACAGGCCCAGCTCGTATTTTTCTGCTTGCGCCGAAAGAAATGTTTCCCTGACTTTCCCCATCAGCCCTGTGAATGTTTTCACTCTAAACAGCCCGACAGGGCACTGAGCCTGGTATGTGGGCTGCACGCGTGCATGTGTACATGTGTGTGCATATATGTGTGTCCGAAGGTGACGTGGCGTTTACCCCACCTGGTGTGTATGGAAATACTAACCGTGGTGATGACACAGTTATTTCAGTTCCACTTACAGAAACAGTTCTGATAATCTAATAAAAGTCGATGATGGGTGGGTGGGCTTTAAATACTGTATAGTGTATACAGTATATGGTGTGTGTGTGGATAGAGCTTTACCAGGGAGCAAGTCAAAGGTCAGATCATAGGTACCTGCTTTCAGTGCCCATTTATTACCAAGGGATCCAAGTTTGAAACAGAATATGGCATGTTCTCAAACGTTGTTGAACATGGCCTTTGGGCAGAAGTGCCAGTATTCACTGCCATTAGGGCCCATATTCAATGTACTGCCGACTTAACACTACCACTCACAGCATGCAGTCCTGTCCTCAGGTCACATCGATGTACCTGCAACAACACTGAATAAAAATAGCTCTTTCTGGTCTCATCGTAGCGGGTTGCACGTGGGAAATGTTTCACCAAGTGAACTTCATCTGTCTGCAGGCTAGATCTGGCTCTGCTCTGATTTTTTGACTCTGTCTCAGCCTCTGTTTCCCCCTGAGAGTAGAACTGAAGTGAGAAAATGAGAGAGAGATTCAGATGAGGCCTGTGGTCTGAAACTGCATGTGGAGGCAACATACAGTATATCAAGGCTAAACACTACATCTTATCAATTTCATATAATGATGCATTTAGGGTCATTTTTTCTATAAACTGAATTTGTTATGTTTTGGAATATAACTCACATGACCTAGTTTAGTGTGGAGCAGCAGGAGTGTGTGTGTCCATACCAGCACTCCCAAGTTGTCATGAGGGCATTTTGCATATTAAGTAAGTTTCCATCCTGTTTCACAGTAAGACACAGTGTACCAGTATTGTGAAGGTGAGGCCACCCATGCTGGGCAGACAAGAACCAGCTCTCCTCATTTGTGGTTCCTCTGTACAATGCCTGCCTTCCTGCACACACACAGACACACACACACACACACACACACACACACACACAGATTAGTTATGAGTGTGCGTTCAGTTTGAGGCCCAACTGCGTAGCATACCAGTGCATCTACACCTCAGTTACACACACACACACACACACACACACACAGCATAGTCAAGGGTCAGGCGAAGGGGTTCAGCAGTGTGTCCATGATAACCTGAGAGCTTTCACTGGAGAACCAAGCAAGGAGGAAAGCCTTCCCTAATGAAGGGAGCTGGATTGGCGAGAGAGAGGGATTTAGAGTGGAGATTGGGGGGTCTTACCTGATACATTGGAGATTTAATTAGACGGAGGGGATTGTGGAGTGGCCGGGAATTTCACAGGGGCTTAGCTGGAAAGAAGGGAGAGAGAGAAGCGAGGCAGAGAAGAGAGAGAAAGAAATAAAAGAGAGGGAGAGAGACCAGGGAGGGGTGGCGCTCTGAGGGTCCCCTTCTCTTCTTCCTAGACCAAATTGTTTAAATTCTATACCCTTCCATTATTTGTTTGCTTCTCCCTCTCTATTTTCTAGAGCCGGAGAGGAGAGAGAGGCCCCTGTCCTCTTGTGCCTCCCCACCCCACACCCCCCAACGTTCCCCTCACTCGCCTCTCCCCCCTCCTCTCCCCCTTTTTTTACCCTCCCTTACCCCTTACCCCCTCCCTTCACATTCCTCACTGCTTTGTTTTCTCCATGTTTGCTTATACACCACACACCCAAGAGAGAGTACCCTCGTCCCCTATAACCCCCCCTTCTTTTTTTTCTTTCCTCCCGTGCCTTTGAATTAACCAGCTCTGGCTAATTATGCTTCCCCTTTCTTTTCTCTCTGCGGCTTCTTTAAGACTAACCCTCTTTGGCAGGCCTTAGAAACACACAAGGTACATTTCTGTTTTGCTCCTCAAAACCACAGTGCATGCCTGCCTGTCTGTGGGGGGTTTATATATGTGTGTGTGTTTGGGGAGTGGCCGGGTGTCTTTGTGGAAGTATTATTTCGGGCATGTGTAATGGTTGATCTTCCACATGTCTCCCCACGTCTAAACCTCTGTGGTTTGCACAGGTATTTTCTTTGTTTCTTCGCCTGCTCTGTTTATCTTCTTGTCTGTCTGCTTTAGTCTGAGCAACTGAGTTGGGTGTTTTTTTCGGTTCCAGTCATGAACTTTCCCCATTTTTAAGTGGTCTTGTTCGCGATATCTGGCATTTTTAGTAAATGTTTATTGTATCAAAGAGGAAACGAGAGGAAAAGTAGACGTTTTGCATGCAGTGTGTTTCATCCTTACATGTTGCGTTTTGTTAAATTATTCTTGAGATTAAAGTTTGTTCCCTATGTTCAACTACTTTTGTGTGTGCCTGTGGTGTGTTGCAGGTATTTCTTTGCAGTGTTGGCCATCCTAACAGTTCTTGGAGTACTGAATGGATTGGTCCTTCTTCCAGTATTACTGTCATACTTTGGGCCCTATCCAGAGGTAAGATCCTCAAAAATACAACTGCAAGAAAATGGAATCTTAAATGTGTTTCTTTAGCTGGTGGTATAAGGGCGGTTACAACTCACTGCTGCCTCCTCACCTTCTCTCTTGTCACCTCTCAGGTGTCTCCAGTTGATGGTCGTAGCCGGTTACCCACCCCATCCCCAGAAGCCCCTCCTCACGTGGTCCGCTTCTCAGTTCGTCCTCACCACACCGCTGCCGCCACCACCACCTCTGGTGCAGCTTCAGACTCGTCAGACTCGGAGTACAGCTCTAACACCACAGTGTCCGGTATCAGCCAGGAGCTGCAGAACTACAACCTGCCCCCACACAGAAGACAAACTCGAGCAGAGGAGCAGCAGTACCACCTCCAGACCAGCAGGGGCAGAGCAGCCAGGACAGAAGAGGAAAGGAGAGCAGGATCAGGGCATAGACGCTCAGCCAGACAGCCTGACCCTCCGTCCTATACCGTGTCTTCGGTAAGAAAATATCCCCTGTTGTGTTGCATGTATGAGTATCTAATTGCAGATTTTCTCGTTTCTTACATTATAGACATAAACATCTTATTGTCTTGTTCTACAGTCTGTCTCCTCTCAGGGTTGTGATTCTGGGCCCCAGTCTGGGGCTACTCAGCGTAACAGCAGCAGGGACCCCAAGGGCCAGCTGCACTGGCAGGCCCCGCCCCCAGCCCTCCCCCGCATGGACGCTTTTGAAACTGCTACTGAGGCTGGGGGCCATTATGGCTCACACGGCCATAGAGAACACTCAGCAGGTCACAGAGCCCGCACCTCCCAGAACTCGCAGCCTAATCACCACCTCCCGCACCACCACCCCAACCCTTCCCTCTATTGCCAACCCATCACTACGGTAACAGCGTCAGCCTCCGTCACTGTCGCCGTCCACTCAGCCCCCTTGTCCAACCAGAGCCCCCCCGCTTCCTCTTACCCAGGATACACTGCAACAGACAGTTACTGTCCATCAGGGCCGGAGGAGCCGGAGCCTGCCTTCCAGGACCCACATGTGCCACTGGAGACCCACACAGGGCCCAGAGGAGTCAAGGTGGAGTCCATGGAGCTCCAAGATTTGGAGTTTGAGGCAGCTGAGAGCAACAGTGGCAGACGGGCAAGCTGAGGTGAGCTTTCAACTACTTCAGAAGATCCATATGTAGTACAGCTGTCTTTTTATATCTTATATCTGTTTCATCATAAAGTACTGACAATACAATCTCTTTTTTGTTTCCAGTTGTGGAGAACGGAAGTACAACGGCCAAAGATGGACTCCTCTGTATTACTAAGCAGCTGACCCGGCCTGCCGCAGCCCAGCCAAGCATAGCCCAGCCCGGCTCGCCCCTGGCCCTAAGCAGCAAGAAACTTGCCAGTGTTGCCGTCATGGTGCTCATTCTTACTGTAACCCAGTCGACTATTGTCTTAGATATTTCTATCTATATTTAAAAGATGTATACATATGTAAATATGAACAAAAAGTAGCTATAATTTTAGGAGCTGTACAACTCCTCATGTTAACAGACTGGGGCTGCCATTTTATATTGTGTGTGTGTGTGTGTGTGTGTGTGTGTGTGTGTGTGAGAGAGAGAGATAGAGATAGATCTCTGATTACTGTTCATTCATCTGTGGATCTGTGATCTGTGCCATTAGGAAGCTTCATCTAGACAAAAATACCTGTCAGCATTCACTGTTGCTGCTCAAAA
>VMKM01004754.1:0-12960 GCA_008360985.2 Macquaria ambigua | reverse complement strand
ACCACAGACCTTATTTCAGGCATCGAACCAAAAACCCATTCAAGAAACCCACTGACTTCCAGGCGAGGGAACAGGAAGAGCTAACATGCTAACTCAGTTCAGGGTTTTAGGACTCGTTCCTGCAGAACTCTATTCTCTGTGAACTCCCCATTCTGATGTTTGGGTCTGAGCACCAACTGAACCTCTTGACTGTGTCTGCATGCTTTTATGCACTGAGTTGCTGCCACATGATTGGCTGATTAGATATTTGCATTAAGGAGCAGGTACACACGTGTACTTAATAAAGTTGTCACTGATTGTATAACCATAACAACCCTAAACCCAATGTTGTGTTTATAGGCTCAGTTCACCTTGGACCTAGTGGTATCTTTTTAAGCCCTTTTTGACAAGGTCTTGAGACACCTGTCTCTGAGATTTCTGACCGTACAATTTAGTTAGTTGTTCAGGGTAAAATACAACACGAGATGATTCTTTATGAATGTTCTACTCTCGAGAACATCTTCCTTACTTTCCTGTGTGTTAAAGCAGGTTTGATATGCAACAACATTTTGCCCTGTTTGAGAACATATGGAGTGAGGTTTTAAGTGAGGGTGATTTTCGGCTTATTCTTCACATTGAGGATGATTTCAGACAGGATTACCTCCCAGCTGTAATCTATTCATAGCACCGGGCGCCAGCCAGCAGCGCTCACCGCTCTCCTCTGGGGTCAGCGTTTAATGAGATTACTTTTGGATTATTGTTATCTGTTTGAAATGTGGAAAAACAGCAGGTACTCAGAAAAATGGAAGGAGCGGCGTCTGTATTCAGCCCTCATGGTGCAAATGTGAGAATATATTCACAAAAACATGTTTCCAATGTGAACCTCTTCCTTTTTTGACTTCAGTCAGTGTCCGAAATTATAAACATTTGTCATAGAAATCTGGTAGTGACTCAAAACTCAAGAAAGAAGGGAGAGCTTTAAGTGTAAAATGTTACTCATTAATTCACAAAAGATTGTTTTTATGTTTTGGTTATCAATACTGCTTTTGCCTCAGAAGTGGTTGTGTGTGATCACATGGAAATAATAAATATACTTACTATAAATTTAATTGATATTACTCAAGTTAACTGTGTCGGCAGAAAAAGAAAAGTTGTGATGAAGCGGCACAGCATCACAGCCAGTTTAATTTGCATTTGATTGGCTCTTAAGGCCTTTACACACCGGAGGTGATTTTTTGTGCGATTAATTCGCACGTCAATATATTTTTTTGAACTGTTGTTTTTGTCATGAGCACTTTCACACAGAAAGCGAATATTACACGGTGAAAAAGCGGCATCATTTTTTTTTCGAAACAAGGTTGATTTTTCTGAGCTTTTACACGTCAAATAAAGACATCAACCAATCACGCTGTGCGGAACAGACGTCACATCACAACTCCAGACCTGTTGATTGTTTGTGTTTCTCATCAGCTTGTATTATGTGACAAAGACACAAAGATTATAAAGACAGTGAACTCGAGGATGATGTGTGGAGCAGCACCGCCGGATGCAGGATAGTGAGCAGATTAGTCTAATTTTGGATGTAGTGGAGTAAATATTCGCAGGCGAGTATTTTGTGTCGTTTATTCGTTACGTCCCCAGTGTGTAAAGGCCTTTAGTTGTACGGTGGCCTCCAGGGACAAACTTTGTGGAAGAAGCAAAGAGCCGAGACTTTAATTGAAGCTTTTAAATGTTGTCTCACACAGTTTGGCGGCGCCTTGTATTGATTTATCCATCAAAGGCAAATTCTTACAGGCATTTGGCCTTCGGTCTGACCCCGAATCTGTGTCTCCTGCAGCAGTTTGGACCGAGAAAATGTTAAACTCAGAATCCTGAAAAAGCTCCTCTGGCATTATGTAAGGGTTTTATGTAAGGGTGAACTCTACACAGAAAACTTTAGATTCTCTCTTAGACACAACTGAAAACTGATGTGTGTCTTGGTTTGGGCATTTAATTTAAAACTGATCATTTGGATAATTTTGGAGCATTCATTTTACCAACATCTTTTACAGCTACTGTATGTGAAGCCTTGAGTAATAGATTCCAACAGTACAGAAGTCTTTCACTGCTTTAAGAGAGGCATCATTAGATCTTTTCCTCCTCCTTAAGGATTGTCTTAACTGTCTTCTTGTATGTTGGAAAGGAACTTGAGAATTTTGTCATGACAAGATTTTTACACCTGACAAAAACAAGGCAACAAGTTCATGATTCACACATACCGTACAGCCGTATCCTGAAGTGTAAAAATAGGGATGTCCCGATCCAGTTTTTTTGGTCCTGATCCTGGTTCGAGTCCTTCAACTGAGTCCGATAATTACCCAAATGTTGATTAAATATGAATGTGAGACATTGAAATAACAGCTGTAGCTTCTAAATCTGACTCACCTTATTTTTCACGAGCTACTTGATCCAAATACGGAATGTCCTGGTTCAAAACCATTAAATTGATCATCTTAAATTATTGATATGATACCGTCCGTATAGATCTTTGGCTGAGTGCAGATACACAAACCCGACATGTTACTCACAGAGTGTGGTGTCTCGGCAGGTTTGCTAATGTTATGTGGGTTTAGGGGTAGCTTCATGTTAAGTTACATTCACTCACGTCTAGTCTCGTCTTGCACTTCCTGTTTTATTGTGTAATTCCTTTCCTGTGTTCTGTACAGACCATGTGATTGTCTGCCCCGCTCCTGATTGGATTCACCTGTGTTCATTCTCCCCTGTGTATTTATAGTCCTTGTTTCCCTTTGTCCTGTGCCAGTTCGTCTTGTCCTGTCTGCATGTCTGTTGACCCAAGAGCGTTTAGTGATTCAGGTTGTTTTTTCAAGTTGCCTTGTTGATTTTGAGTTGTCTATGAAATCCTCTTATGAGTGTTTTTTGTTATATTTTGTAATCCTCCTTGAGAGCGTTTTTTGTTGACACCTTGCCATCAGTAAAACCTTTTTGTTGAACAAAACGTACAGTTTGAAAGTCGTGCTTTTGAGTCCACCTCCTCGAGTCCAAGTTCATAACACAGAGTAAGTTAGCACTGGTGCGCTGCAACACTAGCAGGCTGAGGTGGACACAAGACAATAGAGTTCAGTAAAAAAAGATTTGATGGGGTTTATTTTAGCAGATACTGACCCATTAAAATACGCCCAGATTGGCCCCGATGGCTTAGGACTGTATTAAAAAAATGATCCTCATGGGGTGAGATTATTTCAATTTATTTCCAATACAAAACTATTTATTTTCTTTCTATTTATTTTTTTTACAATAGGAGAACCTTGAAACAAGACAGAATAAGGTAATCACTGCACTAATATCAACAAAATGGCACAAATGGATTGTAAAACACTCCTGAAATAGATTGATATATTCAGGAAAAGATGAAGTATTTTTATAGAACTCAGCAAAAGGCAGGACCTGTTCAGATGAAAAGTCTCTGCAGTAACATCATATCTTTTTGCAGCCAGGTGGCTTAATTGGGAAAGAAGTGAAAGCCCGGTGTGTTCACGAGCCTTCAGCAAATGTCAGAGCTGCTCGCAGAGGGACGCTGCATCCAAACAGAGCAGTTTGACACTTGCCAATGAAATTGCCAAGCTCACCGTGAATTTGCCTGTGGGCTGTGTGCAGGTTGACACCCTGGTATTACACAACGACTATCTGTCATGTCTGATAGGATTCTGGCAGCGGGGAAAACCATTAGCTTTTAGAGAGCGTTACAGTGGAAACACAGACATCATCACAGCCAAGTGATTCATAAACGGGCTGAGAAATGGCTCTGATGATTGTCATTTAAAGACTGCTCTTTCATGGATGTGCATCATTGGATTTTAATATTCTTGCCTAAAAATGAACTGTGTTGATCCTGCACACCTAAATATATTTTCTCATCAGTACTGCAGTGGCTCTGGAAAGCACTGAAAGTGACAAAACGAGGTGTTTTCAGACTGGAGGAACTTTTTCATAGTTCAAAGAACAATTGAAGGACCCCTCCCTTTTTATTGTGTTCCCACTGCAAGAACTAGGAACGATCGTAGCTCTTAGAACGCCGTTTTGAGGGGCTTTTTTAGCTCCTACTCCAGAGCAGGTACTCTCCCAGCACAAGAGGGACCTTGAGTGACGCAAGTGTCTCTAACTGTATCTGTCTGCTGCTTGCTGCTGAGCAGGTAGTGTAATTGCACGGTGGGTTTACAGAGCTAGTTTCTTAGAGACAGCTGCCTGCTGCTGGAAACACTGACACTGAACCGTACTGTAAATGTGCTGTAAAATCATAACAATGAGCTAAAAGAGGCTAATAAGCTCAGTAGAGCTGCTCGGTAAGATGTTTGGTGCTTGCAGTCTGCCTTCCTCTCTGTCCTGTTTGTACTGTAGTGCTGCTGCTCAGGACAAACTGGACCGTACAGCACATGTTTTGGAGGCTTGTTGTGGCGTGTATTCTGGCGTGTGTGTGCAGTGTCTCCTGGGATGACCGGTCTTCAGCGGCTACAGTATCACAGATTCTTCTCCCTCAGGCTGTTGTGCTCAAGCTGCTACCTGCCCTCCGGGATCTTTCGCCCTGACAGATTCAGGGAATAACCCTCAGCTCGCCTTTCAAGAGCAAACGCGGCCGCCCACACTGCAAAAAAGTGTCACAACCTAAAATCCACAATCCTTTTAAAATTGGGGGTTTCTTGTTAGAGAGAAAATGTGAGTGGTTTAGGTGCATTTTGTCCTGGATCGCAGCTGTCAGTTGCAAGTCAGGTACATTTAAAGACAAAATTATTTGTTGCCTTCTTTTTTCACCTTAATACAGATTTTCTGATCTTTCTCTAACTCCGCTGTAGACAGGCAGTTTATGGTAAATTTAGCAAAGGTTCATCTGCATAGTGACTATAGTATTTGATGAAAAAGTAAGAACAAATCCCCAAATTATTTGTGTGTCAAATGTGATTACACATTTTCACCTTTTTTGTAGTTGACTACAGGATGTAACAAAGCTTTTAGATTAATTCAAGACTGTTCAGAGTTGCATGTTTTGATCTGGTGAACTGGATATTATACTGTTGCAAAATTGCATTGGCACACAGGGGCTTTCTGCTCTGATGTGAAAGCACCAGGGTAAACACGCTTGGTAATTGTTTAAAGTTTCTGACACTGGGGGCTCTGGCATTACAGGGAACATAAACAGAGTGCACCTTCATTAGCCCTCCTTGTTTTAGGTATTTTTTCCAACCCGGAATCTGGGAATCCATCAGTGTTTATTCCAAATATAAAACAAGATTTTAACATAAACAATAATGCAAATATTTGGGTACAAATTGTTGTTGTTCAACCATTTCTTGTACTTGGTACGTGGTGGGTGCATAATCTTCCTGTTTTTCTCTTCACTTTCAATTCCCTGAAGCATTTTCAGAGCTGTCGGCGTCACAAGAGGACCCTGTTACATGTGAACTACGGTGGCGAGCTTCATCTTGCTGCAGGAGACACCGCAACGTTGGAAGCTTGGGGACATAAAATCCGGGCAAATGTGGGTTTAAACCAATCTTGTTCTGTTCCAAAATCTTGGTAACTGGCAAATGTTCAGCACCTGGAAGGTTTTATAGTCCAGTTCCCGTTCCCACTAACTGGTTTAAAATTACTTTCAATATGTCAATATATCAATATCTTTCAATAGATCTCTGCACCATCACCCAAATCAACACAGAGTGAGTTTAGGTGTAGCACTGTGCTTTTCTTATTTGAATACAGTTCCAGTTTGGGCTTGTTTGGGGGAGAGGGGGGGCTGCACTCTGCCCAGATTTTGTTCTGAGCACATTGTCTTCGTTCAGTTGTGTAGTATAATTTTGAAATCTTCCTCAGTCACATGAAAAGAATCAAAATGATGCATAATGAGTGATATTTTTTAGTTTTTAGAAGTTATCATATTTCCCAGATCTCAAGAGAAGGGAGGAGCTCACGTGTAGCATAACGCCGACTTGTGTGGATTCCATTAGTGATATCAATACATCAGCCTTAGAAAAATGCTGATACACTGATATCGTGAGAGGGAACACTGAAGAAAGAGTACACACTGTAGACTATACAGTACATATCAGTCAGATATGTGTGTCAGCACTCAGGGACTCATTCAGGCAGCAATCCATCAAACTTGTTTACAGCCACGCAGAGATCTGATGGAGCTCACCACAATGGCTGCTTTCAGCTTCTTCTCCTGCTTCTCGCGCCGAGGGAAAAACAAGATGTTACATCCATAAAGTGACATTAAAGAGACGAGCATGCTGCTGAGCTGCAGGCTGAGCTGTGGGGAAATGTCAGGATCACATGCTCAGGAGAAGCTTTGCCAAAGGCCACAACAGGGGGAAGTACACAGATGTTGGATTTTCTGTTGCATGTAGAGAAGGTTTGTCAGAGGTCAGAGGTCAGCGTAATAAAACCGTGGTGTGATGCAGCGCTGCCCTTAGGGAGGTTATTTCCTTAATTCACCTCTGTGTGACTTGTTTAGAGCTGCATACATGTGAATCTTTCATTCTAAATTCAATGCACAGATGTGTGTTTTGCATATATCAGGAAATTAAAACTCTTTTTCAGCCTTTGCATTTTGGAAATATATAAAATGCAAAGATATAAGATATAAAGACGCATTAAATGGAAATAACCAAGTAAAGTACAAGTACCTAGAAACTGTACTTAATTACAGTAGTTGAGTAAATGGACAGTTACTTTGTCTCAGAGACACCCACATGGTTTGACACATGGATGTCGTTAAATTAATGCCTGTCTTTTTAGAGTGTAGAGGCCAGCGAAGGCTTCTTCCTGCTGATTTATAAGCCTTAGCAGCCCTCTCTCTTTTTAAATTGTGCATTCACACAGCGCACACTAAAAATACATTATCTGCAGCACATACAGTGACCCAGATGATATGCAAAGTTATTCCAGCGCTTCGTCATCGCGTTGCTTCTGATCGCACGTTCAGAACATATTGGTGAACGTCTCAGTTTTCATCACTGCATGTTTGTAACACACACATCCTCCTGCAGACGTTCAGTTGTCGTCTCAGTCGTTAGGCCAATTTACACGTTCAGCCTGAGAAAACAGCCGGGCTGTGATACTGGAGGTGCCAAGAAGAGCTGCTTTCAGACTGACATGGATATGTGTTTATGATTTGACTGTCACATCAGCCTTATATACCAATAATGTCTTTATACTGTATAATCCATACACTGTGCTGCAGGTCTCCCATTCAAAGTTCTACTGTATGCGTAGTGTTTTAACACCAATGAATCATTACACCAGCACTGTTGAGACAGCAGTTCTGTCTCTGAAAACAAACAGGGTCATTATTCTGTGGCCTTTTCGCTGTATTAGACATTTTGTGGTAGATTGGGTGGGGTTTGGCAGGAAGAGGTGCTAAAGTTTCTGAAAGTTTCTGAAACCAAACACTCCTAGTTAGGGTTGGGTGGAATCCCAAGTTTTGATGTCTTTAAACCTGCACAAAGTTTGACCGCTGTATGCAGAATTACTGGCTGATTTTAAAGGTAATGGGGGACTAGAGGAAGAATCCATCAGCTAAATGCTAAATGTAGGCGGTCACTGCTATACTGTCTTCTTCACTTCACCATGCATTTGTTTTTACAAATATTCTGACCTATGTAGTATAGCCTCAGCCAGCAAGTGTAAAAGGAGAGCGATAACTAATGCTACTGTATATTCTCAGAAAAAAGGAACAGCAGATGTCACACTGTTTTAAATATGCTGTATTACCGGCCAACCCTACTTTCAACATGTTTATTATCTTTGTCACCTAGATTTCATCACTACCGATGGCTGTGTTACTGACACGAGATGCAAATAACTAGTCTCACCTATAAACGAAAAAAAAACAACCACTACTTAATTGACATGAAGCTGATGAAAGAAATGCAGCCTCTTTAATAGTTACCTGTTTTTCCCAGAAGGCACATCTTTTGGGCGATTTCGACCTGTGAAGTACTGATAAGGCCATCACTTTAGTCTTTATTGCCTTTATACATACCCAAGCATAACAAAAACATAACATCGAAACATACAACTGCAGAGAGGAGGTTACAGTTTACAGCTAGTAATGCAGTTTACAGTACTGTTTGCTTCTAAAACTTTTATACAATAATTTGCATTATTGTCAATAAAATTATTCAGTGCCGACGTTTTTAACACAACCACTTCTTGAACATTTAAGATACTGCCTCCTCCATTTAGAGTAGATGGGCTCAACTTGGCTTTTCCCTAGAGTTTCCACCGCGGGAGCTCTCCCTTAGTGCCTCTGCTGTATATTCGGGGCAGGCTGTGTAGCAAATCAGGGCTGGATTCTCGCGTGATCTTGCAAGGTAACGTGGTTTGGGCTGCAGGACCGCTTAACACAGTTGGTGGCGGTAATGAGGCCACTGCAGAAGAAGAGAGTGATGAGAAAACATGGAGGAGGAGGAGAGCATGAAGTACAGTACGGTTATTTTAAACCATTTCTTAATTGAATTCACAGAATAATTACTGTATCCTGATTTATACTGTTACTGTGATATGAAATGAAATATACCGTGATAGAAGATTTTGGCCATATCGCCCACACCCTACCCTAGAGTAAGTAGAGGTGGTGAGGATGGTACAGGACCCCGGTGTCGGTCGAGAGCACAGCACCCCCCAACTCAAAACATGCTCCTGAGGCAATCACAGTACAGAACATGTGGCTGTTTGTGTGGGAAATAACAAATATCTCTCTGTGTTACACTCTTAGTGTCGGTCTGTGACTGTGGTCGAAAGCTGTGGTCTGGTCTGTAGTGGGGTCTGCTGTGGTGCAGTATGTAATCCTGTGCAAACGTTATGCCACAGAATGGTACACTTTGGTTTTAACCACCTTCTACAGCTGGCTGAAACATTAAGGCCTTTGTGCTTATTAATCTTGAATTGCTGCTTCCACCTGATATATTTCAGGTATATTCAGTAACACATATCTAACACTAGTAAGTGGCTTGTTAGGGAGTCACAAGAAACAAAAGGGAGCCGTTTTTGCTCCCAGGTTTCTCCTGATTGTGTCATACACGTCGGTTATGAGTCTTGACTCACTCCTCCAAACAGCTGTGCTCCTTCTTTCCTCTGCTTGCACTCGTTCTCCGAACTAACAATGACTTGGAAAAACTGCCGTGGCTCCAAAGCTGTCTGAGACCATTGTCTCTGCTGAATGACATCAGATATTGTCATGGTAACGAGTCGCATATAGGTCGCAGGCCATGGGACTCATATTTGGAGCACAGATCCGTGCGGTATGGAAGTGAAGAATAAAATGTGCTTGAATGCAACCTTTTGATGTTCACACAGAAAAGAAAACATCAGATCTCCGACACAGGAAGCAAAAAAAAAAAACAGTCTGAATTGGGACACTTTCAGCTGCAGTGGGAACAGAGCCGTTATGTCACTGGGAGAGTCAGAGTACAGCATTAAAGTTTTTGTCCTCTTCACTGTCACTTACTTTGACAAAATGTTGATCAGTGTTTGGGAGCTACGACTACTTTTACCAGTAATGCAGTTTGTAATGCTGTTATTTTAAGGTTCCAACTCTTTTTTTATACCTCAGCCTCAAAAATGATCATAGATTGAATCAGCTCCTCTCTGATACAGTTTTAACAACAATTTAACATTATCACCAGACTGTTGTAGCACTGTATGTTGCACTACAGTACACATCTTTCTATGAGCTCAAAGTACATGTTACATGAATAAAGCTAATCCATTGTAGACACAGTATGATCGACAGCTGAGTAGCTCTGCATTAGGTCTGCTATTGAACCTCATTACTGATCAAATTGCCTTGTTTAATTCTCAGGTCAGATACTTCCTGATCCACATCAGCAAACGTCTCTAACTTCAGACTATATTTTACTCAGGGAAAGTTAACAACCAAAAAGGGTTATAACATGTACGTATTCCCCAAACTAACAGCACTCTTTTAGTATTGGTACTGAAATTCAGGCATCATATTGCCACAGATATATGAATATAAAAACAATACTGCAAGAAGAAATGCATGCTCTATGCATCCAACCCTGTCTCATTATGAAATGACTTGAATATACCACAAATTTGTTGAGGAAATGTAATTTCTGCCTGGATCAGGTTCCCTGGCAACGTTTCGTTCCAGTCCAGGAAGTGTTTCGTTCTTGTTCGGCACAGAAGTCATAGGTAGGTGGCGTACAAAGCACACGACTTTGACACTAAAGACCGGCGTCCACATCCTGCGTCCTGTATGTGGTCAGGTCGAGGCTACTGGAACACGTCAAAGTTAGACAAAGATCGTGGTTTCGGTTAATTATTGTAAAAAACTGAACTCGTCCTGTCTCATGCTTCACGTCACAACAGGTCCTCCAAATTAAACTTCAAAATAAGTTGTTTGTAACTGCCCTTTAGAACGATACGTTTTCTGATCTGATGCCCTTCATTGGCAGGACGACATCATTTGTCTGTGTCTTCCAAACCGTTACAATCACTGTTTAAAATAAATCTGTTTTACAATCTGACATCGCTGTGGTTAAGGTTAGGTTCAGGCTCAAAAACGTCTTGGTTAAGTTTAGGGAAAGATCATGTTTTTGGTTAAAATAACTACTTCATTTAGGTCAGGGTTAGGTCAGCCTACATTGTCATGGTTACAATAATAGCAAAAAGCGTTGACTTTCAATATTTAACCAAGACTACAATCTTTGCCCAAACTTAAGTTGAAAACATTAATCGTGTTTCTGTTGCTACAAGCAGGTACTGGAGGAAAAACGAATGAAAAACATCACTGAGCATTTTGGAAATACGTCCAGTACGAGTATTTTAATTTTTTATAGAAGCTATATATATAGAAAGAGGCAGGGTTGCATTTCCTGTAATATTCTGTGCAGTGTCCTACAGTGGTTTGTGTAGAGTTCTAGCGTCTATAATATCTGTAGAGCGCCATTCTGGTTCTGTTTGAACAGGATTTAAAAAGCCTCTCTTCATGCCTGCCATCTCTTTAGAGGTTTTCTCACCTGAGAAATGTTGCTGTAATAGAGGCAGAGTGGCTGATTTTTTAACCTGAAACTGCTCTGCTGACGCATGCTGTCAGTGTGGATTATATTAATTGAAACTACCGGCTGTTATTCGGTCATTCACTCAGTCACAGCGCTGTGTCAGGAAAGAGTTTCAGTGTTTTAAGCAGAGCACAAAGAGGTCGTTTTGACAGTTAAAATAAAGTCCAAGTTTTGGAAATTGATTGACCTTTTTAAGGTCATTTAATTTTGTCAGCTCATATTAAAACACACTGATTGGCCCTGATGATCATTTTGTAGCCTGACTTGGAACATCCCTGTTTAATACCGCTAATTACTGAAACCCAATGCTGTGTAAAGCTTGTACTGGCAGCTTGTCACAGATCCTGGTCCTCTCCAGGTTATAAAAGAGATTTACGATGGTTAGATCAGGTTCATTCCAGTCACACAAGGTTTAATCTAGTTAAGATAGAGAGACTGGCCGCAGTGGTTTGGGCTGGTGGAATAAATGCTGACAGTTTGTCCACTGAGAGAATACACAGAGCTTTAGTTTGGTTTTCTGCAAAGTCTGTCTGCAAACATCGGAGTGGTATTGCACTCCGTTATGAATTATTAATCGAGGCCGTCCATGTCATGTTAAATTTAAAATGTAATATCTTTCGACGGCCTGCGTTGACTGCAGAATATCTTCATCTAGTCGTCGGCAGATAACTGAGCGTGTGAAGCCGAGTAAATCATTCTCTGTCCTCTTCTGTACCTCGGAGCCACAGAATAAATCCCTTCATTTGGCAGAAGAGTGTTTTCTGCAGAGACCAGCGCTGGCAGCGGGGAGGTTTAGCTCTGCTGCTCTTAGCCAGCTGCTCTTCTAACATGTTTTCATACAGCTGTCATCAGATACCAAGAGCAGGTTAAACTGAGGTGGCCGACAGCTTTAGAGACTACCGATGTTGCTGTGACTCCTTCTTCTAGAGTACATATGTAATTCTGTACAGTTTCCTCCGTGAATGTAATATAAGTCCAGACATTGTGCAGGATTGTAACTGATAGCTCTGAAATATTGATGCTGGGTGGGTGTCTGTGTTTTGTGGCAGATCTGACTGTCGGGTCAGACGGTGACACTCACTAATTATCCTGCTGATGTGACAAGCTGAGAAGTTCCCACGCTCATCTTAACCTCTTCCCTCTGCAGACTTAAAATGTTACTGGAATTCAGGAGAAGAGGTTCTCATATAGTTTTATTTTCTTTTGAGAGAGCAATTTTAGTCTTAGGTGAGGTCTCTCTTCACATGGCAGCCCAGTATCTGAGCAATTACGTTCATGTTGGATGATACTGCACATCAAGTTTTCGGAAACGTTCATCATAGCCAGTGGCAGTGTTTGGTGCCAATGCAGGAAGCTGTGTCCTTCATGTGGTGAGGTGCAAAGAAAGGGTGTCAGCGTTGTCATGGAGTGCTGCAGGAACGAGTCCTGAAACCCTGAAGTGAGTTAGCATATTAGCATGTTAGCTCTTCCTGTTCCCTCGTCTGGACGTCAGTGGGTTTCTTGAATGGGTTTTTGGTTCGATGCCTGAAATAAGGTCTGTGGTTAACACAAGCTGAAGAGTCAGTAAATACTCCACTGGTGAGTTTTGAAGCTTTTCCGTGTCTTAAAAAAGGCGGTTGCTGACAAGTGTCTAAATGAGACTACAGAGGTTGTCGGGGACATTAAACGTCATCACGCCGAACACAGAAACTCATCTACTCACTCGTCCGCCTTTACAGCCTCGTTGGGTTTATACTGCAAACTGTTCTAACTCAAACTTTCCCAAAGGCTTTTGTAGAAGAGGTCAGCTCTGGAAGCTCAGTGGTGGAGACGCTGAAGTCATGTGACCGTGGTGTAGCTGGTTTATAGCCTAACGTTAGCTTTTTACTTCTGCAGATTGACTTTACGCTTCAAACATCAT
>VMKM01004753.1:0-12962 GCA_008360985.2 Macquaria ambigua | reverse complement strand
GACATGAGATTAAACCACAAGAACCAAGATGACTGACAGAACTTAGATGTAATGAATGGACTCCTGATGTAGTGAGTCTGCAGTGGGTTATGATTGTCCCTGACTCTAGCCAGTTGGCAATGTAGAAGTTTAACCTTTATACAGTTTATGAAAGCCTTTACCTTTCTTATACTTTCCTGTATCACCCACCCCAAGACACATTTCAAACCATCAGCCCCTCACCTTGTACATTTTTGAAAAAGCTGTTCATGCTTTGTGAGAGATCGAGCTGGCAGACATGAGAGGTCACCGGTGAATTTCCAAAAAGAGGGTTTTATTTACCCAAAATGAAAGATACAATTTACAAAGTAAGCAACATAGTTCTGGGTCCATAAAAGAAGTCAACTAAACAGAACTTAACTAAGTTAGGCTATACCAACTTAACATAAACTAACCATGAAGGGGAACATACTGTATACAGCTGCTGATCAGACTATTGTAGAAACAAAGGGGTAACACACAGACAACAACTACCAACTAACCTACAAATAAAACAAAACAGGGCAATTAGTCTACCAATATAAATATTTTAATAATTAACTGAAACAAAAGCACCAACAAACTAATATACTCTAAGGAAATAACCCAAATCTCTAAACTGTTAATTTATGAGCAATGTGAATGTGCAAACTAAATGAGGAGTAAATGAACTAGTCTCAAATGAGCCAAACTAGAGCAGATTTTAGAAACTTTGCATTTTCCTGAAATAATGTTTTATATCCTGGTGTGTATGTGTTTACATTTTGTGTTCTTTGTCTTCATGTGCAGTCTTGTTTGTCTTACTTTTCTTTTCTCTGTCTGTAAATCACTTTGTAACTATAGTTTTGTGAAAACATACAATTTGTCATATCAGTTACAGGATGAAGATGACCACTTGATACGAAGGTAAACCTTGTTTAATATCACTATAAAAACATTGTTTTTGTAAATCGAATACAATCTCAAAATATATTAAAAAGAAAAACAAAGTGTCACTATATGTACAAATGCTCTATGTTGGTGAAAAAGGAAGGTTTTAACAAAGATGTATCTTTTAATAATGAAACAACTAGATGTTGCATAACATATTCCACATGGTGTTTACTGTATATACAATATATTAATTACATTAACACAAGTCTGAGGCTGATGGTGCAGGGAAATGTTGTGGCATCAAGGCTGAAAAGACTAATGAATCTAAAATGTATAATTGTGATATTCTTGTAGCATTCATACGAGTACAATAAAACAGGTAAATCCACTGCACAGCTGTAATTTCTGTAAGTAAACTCATTTTTGCCAAGTGCTTACAACAGAGAAGAAGACAAATGAAGAGTGTTGACGTTTTTGGTTAACAGTGGAGTTTGGCTAGAAAACTAAGATCCATGCTAACCCCTGATTTACAGACACATTAATATGTTACTTCAGGCCCCTGAGTCTCCTACAATAATGCCACAAATTCTGCAAAGCAACAATAACAAACTTGCTGCATGAATGCCAAAACATTGAAAAAACGGTCTATTTCCTACATACTATCAAGCACACCTGTATGACTGTAGGACTTTCCTCAGTGCTACAGTGGCATGTTGACGGTAGAATAAAAAGGGTCTTGGGAAAGTCTGGACGGCTGATCGACAGTTGAGTAGGTGTGACATCGGTCATTGTCCCTCACAGTAGGATATGTGTCACCACCAACTTCACCAGAGCTGTTTTGAAAGCTGATGTTGGAGTAATGGTGCGAGGCAGAGGGGTTTGTGGGAAAGTTGGCATTGGCATAAAATGTTTTAAGTGCAGTTCCTGGGTCTGGCTTCTGGGGGCGCTCCTGTATCTCCTCATAGGCACGTTCCTTCCAGAGCAGAATGAAAAACACAGGATGAAGAGTTAGGATATGCAGGAATTTGTCCCAGACATTCATGGTTTCCAGAGGATGAATCCTAATTACTTTGCATCCTTATGACTTCGGATCCCTCAACTTTTCATCTAGCGCCATCATCAGGTCAAACTTTTAATGTGTCCAGTACTTTGCTTTATGACCAAATACCTGCAGAACTAATGACATTCCCATCAGCCTCAGCTGTAGTGTGTTTAGTGCTAATAACAAATGTTAGCTTGCTAACATGCTAAACTAAGATGATGAACATTGTGAACGTTATACCTGCTAAACATCAGCATGTCACTGTCAGCATGTTAGCATGCTAACATTAGCATTTATCTCCGCTGTGCAGTACAGCCTCACAGAGCTGCTAGAATGGTTGTAATGACTGTTTTCATTGAATATGATCTTATGACCTGACCATTGTGTATCCCTAGAAATGAGCATAATACTGCAGTGACTTCCATGTTTACTTTGCTGATGGCTCTCTGATTGGACATCACTACAGATGTTTTCTGGCAACTCATTTACACATTACTAAGGGCTTTACAGCTCTGAAGTTAGTTTCCAGGCCCTTTTCAGACATGGTATACGTAACACTGCTGGCTTCCCATCATAGACTGTATATAAAGATGGACGACATGACAGCTCCCCAAAACTGAAGCCAAAACATCTCGATCGCCCCCTGGTGGCTGGCTGCAGTACAGGTCATAAATCATTTCTGTCAGCTGTCAGTATAGTGTCACAGAGCTGCTAGCATGACTGTAGATTCTTAGTGTTACTGAAAGGCCAAGACTTTTGGTACCAAACTGGAGATGATGTCAAACTGTCTTTATGAACCTCTGCCATTGTGCTAGACGTTGTAGATTGCAGTAAATTATATAATATATACTATATATATTATACAATTCATGGAATGAACTGTAAATTTTCTGTGTGAAAGGTCAGCATTTATGATTATGATATTATGCATGTATGAGTGAAATCTAACTGAAATCTAACCCCCCCCCCCAAGCAGAAGAAGAGGAAGTGGGTTAATTTCATCACACAAATCTGGCTCATTCAGATCTACTGTACAACTGACGGGGAAATAACTGACAGTTACACCTGTTAATGTTTGTATTTGTTTTCATTCAGTATGATTTTATGACTTGACCGCTGTGTATCCCTAGAAATGAGTATAATACTGAAAGCTAGACAAATATCAATTTCCAGACATGAAAAATGTAGCTTGCACCTTTTTATTCTTTTTATTTATACATTAACTTTTATAATCACTGCTTGTCAGCCCACCTACTTAAGTAAAAAGTGTGTCTGCATGTATGCATGTGACTGTGTGCGTTTCATGTCGTGGAAACTGGTAAAGAAATCTCTTACGTTTGTAGACGAGAACCAAAATAAGCACAAGCAGCAGCAGCACAGCTCCACAGACGACCGCAGCAGTGGTTACAGTTAACCAAGAGACACCTGCAAGAGACACCAGGACGACCAGCCTGATTCAAACCACCATTAACACACAAAACTCATCCGGAACTGTCCGTGTTACGGTATTTAAAGGGAATTTTTTTAAACATCTTCCGCCTCCTCCTCCTCCTCCTCCTCCTGCTGCAGTAGGTTTCATAAAACACAAGTCTCACCATGACTCTCAGTAGTTGACTGTATTGGTGAAACGGAGGATGTAGCAACAGGATCATGTGATGTTGATGACATAATAGAGGGAGTCGATGTAGTTGGAGGCACTGAAAATAGATATAGCAGATAAATAGCAGCAACGTTTAGAAAATAAGAACTATAATTTGGCAGCACTGGCAAAATAAATAGATTTTTTTTAAATCCCTTGTTAAATATATAGAAAAATTGCCATCATGAGCCTGGGACTGTAATCGACTTGTCAGGTTTACATATGATCCCCCATGTAATTAAGTTTTGGAGCCATCGATTTTCTTCTTCAAATAAGAAGGGTTCTATTTTTTTCTAATGTCCATTTTGGATGAAATGACATCTGTAGACAGACAGACAGCATTGACTGTAGTTAACAACATATTTCAGAGACACCTTAATTATATGTGCGAGTAAATCAAACCTCAAAATGTCAGATGTGTGCGACTCACCTTCAACCTTCAGTTGTATTTTTCTGCGTGCAGCTCGGTAACTTCCTTCATTTTCTTCTCCACACCAGTAGACACCAGCATCATGTGAGGACACTTTACTGATGGACATGCTGAAGCCACTGTTGGTTTCTGTGAGAGTGAATCTCCCGTTTGACTTTGGAGAAGATTTTGTTGATAAAATGTCCTCGCAGATTGAACCGTTGTCTTTACAGAAAAACCTGACATTGGACTTGTTTCCTGAATAATCACATGAGATGGTGGTTTTAGCTGTTCTGTTCGCAGTTTGAGTAAATGGGTTCTGGCAGCCAAGTCTCTCTGCAAATAAAAAAAGAAAAGTAAAATGTGAAATCCTGTAATGTGTGCTTCATTGGAAATTGATGTCCATTTTTTCTAACTTGGTTATCTATGTAGATGATGGCTTGAAATAGAAGGGGGCTTGACTAAATGCGACTGCTTGTATGATACCTTAGGTCTGTTAAATCTGTTATCACCAAACTGTGTCTGTGTGCTTGTGTGGGATAGATGTAAACAACGTAAAACCAAAATGCATGCACATTTCTGAAATGTCTTTCAATGCCTGACGTGTGCATTATGTTGCTGCATCTTTGTTGTCTTTCTTTATATGTTTCTTAGTGATGTTTTGACACAGATAATAATGATAATAATAATAACTTTATTTGTATAGCACACTTAGAGGAACTATACATAATCATGTAGATTCTTGTTGGCACATAATGTGCATACATGGTGATTTTTCCAACAATACACATACTGTGTGTAAATCCTCTCTAAGCGTGATGTAATATGCAAGACTCAGATGTTGACCCCCCCTCTCTCCCTGCATTTAAATATGCTGGGATGGAGGATTCTAGCAGAATTTGAGGGTGTAGTTACCCTTTAACACAGTTACTAAGTGCTTTAACAAAGGACATGAGAGACAATAATAAAAAATACGCAGCATTTCTTACCAACTTTCAATTCCACTTCATCGGTTTCATCAGATGAGTCTTGGTCAAATTTACACTCGTAGTCCCCAGAGTCCTCATGTTGAAGTTGTTTGATGGCCACCCTGAGTTTTTTATTTTTTGTATCATGGTACAGGGAAACTGTGCCTTTGTTTTCCCACACATCCTTTTGAATGCTTTTTATGGTTTCTCTGGGAGTAACGACATCAATACTTTGATATATTTTATTTGTTTCAGGGTATTTGCAGGTGAATTCAGCCCATCCTCCTGAGCATCCCTTCACTTCAGTCTCTTCAGATGAGACTTGACAGCCTGTAGATCAGACAAAGACAACAGTTCACATCGTCAGACACTGAAATGATTAGACAGAGGGCAGTTGTCTGAATTAGCTCTCTATTATGCACCATACATTCTAGTAAACATACTTTCAGGATCTATCAGCAGACCGCATATTTGAATCTATCAGTGGATCACAGATTTTCGGTGCCCAGTTGTACTTTTCTTTTAATTATTGACATTTTACATGATGGCTTACTTTAAAGCTAGAGTGTGGGCGTGTTACATATAAATGAACGGCCGTTACATTCAAGTCGTTGCCAGACGAGTTCTCACAATGTTGTCCACACACCTGTGCACCTTCCAGGTTAGAATAAGCACAGTTTTACTTGCTTATGTCCCAATTCATCACCTCCAGTTTGTTCCAAACTCTTGAGAGTTTGACGTCTAACAAACAGGTAACACTTTATTTTGAGCCCCCTGTTCAGCATTTACAAGCAGTATACAAACATTTCATACATGGCTCATCACATGCTATGATGTTGTTGTAAAGCAGTTATGAGGAAGTGTTTATTAATGTACAGTATTGTGTAATTGCAGCTGAGTTTTACTATACTGTCACTTGTTATCTGTTTATACACCAGCCTCCACTTATGAGCGCCCACAGGAGGAGTTGTAGTCGTTGACAGATACATTAATAAACACTTACAGCTGCTTACAACTGCATTATAGTGTGTTATAAACATGCATTAAATGTTTATGTACTGCCTATAAATGCTAAATAACAACAAACATTAAATGGTCTCCTTGTACTCCAGCACACTGGTCCCTATATATATATATATATATATATATATATATATATAATGTGAGCTAAAGAACATTTCTCTCTTTTCTCCACCTCCCCTGTCTGTTTCAGTTCTATCTCCTTGATATTGCATTTATATATTACTAATATGATTTCAAAACAAATATGTTTTGGGCAAATGTAATTGATGCCTGGATTATGCTCACATGTTATCCAATCAAGGAAGAGCTACATTTTTGTACAGCACAGGAGCTGTAGGAAGGCGGTCAGGGCAGACGGCAGTGATGCCAAATGCAGGACTTTGGACACCGGAGACCAGGGTTCCTGAGCACCCTGAGCCCTGCACACGGTTTGATTAAGGCTAACACTAAAGATTGAGGTCAGGGAAAGATCATGGTTGTGGTTCAAGTCACTGCTGACTCTTTCAGTATTTAACCCAGACCACGCTCTTTGCCTAACCTTAACCAAGTGCTGCGAGTGCCATGAAAACATTAATCATGCTTTAGATGCTATGAGCTGATATTATATTGCAAGGATCAAAATGTAATCTAATGTAAAAAACCCACATGAAATATGTTGTTGTTTGAACGTTTTGCAGGCACATGCATTGAACAGTATTTTAACTACACAGCCCCACAAACACCTTGTCGTTGTTTATTCTCTTACCATTACTATACTGTTGCTCACAATCCTGCTGTAACATTTGTACGCAAACTGATCAGTTTCCTTTCTAATTTAGAACATTTCTGTTAGAGCCCGACCAGTGGATCTTTCTTCAACACGTAAAATAAACAAACATTTTTTTTGATAAAGGTCCCTTCAGTTTGCTTTTTAAAGAAGTGTGACTAAGATGTGCTGAGTGGGACATTTTACAGCAAAGTCAAACTATAATCTACATCCTGCAAGGGTTAGTCAGGTCAGTGCAAAGTGCCCAGAGACTGTAATACATTTTCCCTGACAGTAAAACAGACCTCCAGTCTGAATGTCCCAGATTCATTGTAGAAATGCGTGTTTATGTGGTTTTTAATTGTCAAATAAGATTCAACTAAACGAAAATAAAAGTACTGTGTTGCGGGTTGTGTTATTCTAAAGTAATATCAAATGAGAAGTAACCCAAACCACGACCATGGTATATGATGAAACAGGTTCATTATTATATATATATATATATATATATATATGTGTCTACTCTCTAAAATCAGCAGTAGCAGCAATCTTTTTACCTGTCATCAGTGAGAGGATGAGTAGAAGAAAGATCTTCATGTTGTTGGACGTTGAGATCCTCCGTGAGATTCTTTAACTACAGTCTTCAGTTTTCTCGTGTTGGTTGGTCTCTGGTATCTGCACAACTGCATTTCCTGAATTTATATCTTATGTTACCTTAAAACTGCTCGCCCCCAATTTTCTATTTTTCTCCTTTTATCTTCCTTCTTTAAGTCTTAGTCATATTTCCTCCCCCTTCAAACATTACTTCATTACACAGTAAATAGGAAATGACTGGAAAGACAGAGAGAGAGAAAACAACCTGTGCTGTTAGAAAGTCCACACAGAAAGTCTGACACACTGAATGAAATAATATTTGTCAGAAAGAAAGGTCAGTGTAACAGTTAACACTTATAAAAAATGCAAACATAAACTGTGAATGTGTGCAACCACATCATTATTCATTATGTGGTTTTAATTAAATAGGTAAATTATGTACTTCATACATCATACAGTTGTGTATCTACACAGTTCCTCAATGCAAAACAGGTGAGTGAGGGAAGAAATGAAAGAGATTTTATTAATCTATAAAAGTGAAGTTGGGGATTTTTTACCCCAAACTAGAGGGCAATGTACCTTTAATTGTGGATATTAGTTTCACCTGCAGTAACTGATTTTTTTGGCCACATGGCAGCAGAAACAAGCTGTTTCACAACATCAACACATCATCGTCCTTTAAGTTGAAACGTTGAACTTGTTAGCAAACGGTTTCTTATTTCCACATCCAGCAGTTACAGAGAAACATGATCAATCATGTGGAGTCGTGTTTCTGTCACCTGATGAGTGTAAGTCCAATATATAAATATCTGTCTCTTTAGCTGCTGAACTCTCCACTATGTTCACCAGCTGGTCTCTAACTGTGTCTGTCTGCTGTTGGCTGCTGGGCAGGTAGTGTACTGTGACTTTGTACTTCTTTTACTCTGAAAACGACGCTATGAGAGCGCTGAGAGTGAATGAATGAATAATTAATCATTGTGTCTAGTCATTTACATAACACATCCCTCATGGGATTATTCAGACCCATTAACTACCAACAGTTAGTAACAAACCAAACATTCCTGCATGTTAGCTCACCATCATCTAACAGCACAGTACAACGACGACATCCAAACATACATATAAGCACAAACATTGCCCAGACATGAACATAAACCTTTCACAAACAGTCCAGGTGAGAGTGAAACAAAACAGTAAAGTTGTCATTTAATACATTGTTATAAAAATATTGATTATAGCCTCTTTAACTTAAGATATACACCGATCAGCCATAACATTATGACCACCTGCCTAATATTGTGTAGGTCCCCCTTTTGCAGCCAAAACAGCCCTGACCCGTCGAGGCCTGGACTCCACTAGACCTCTGAAGGTGTGCTGTGGTATCTGGCACCAAGACGTTAGCAGCAGATCCTTTAAGTCCTGTAAGTTTTGAGGTGGGGCCTCCGTGGATCGGACTTGTTTGTCCAGCACATCCCACAGATGCTCGATTGGATTGAGATCTGGGGAATTTGGAGGCCAAGTCAACACCTTGAACTCGTCGTCGTGTTCCTTAAACCATTCCTGAACCATTTTTGTAGTGTGGCAGGGCGCATTATCCTGCTGAAAGAGGCCACTGCCATTAGGGAATACCGTTTCCATGAAGGGGTGTACTTGGTCTGCAACAGTGTTTAGGTAGGTGGTACGTGTCAAAGTAACATCCACATGAATGGCAGGACCCACGGTTTCCCAGCAGAACATTGTCCAAAGCATCACACTGCCTCCGCTGGCTCGCCTTCTTCCCATAGTGCATCCTGGTGCCTTGTCTTCCCCAGGTAAGCGACGCACACGCACCTCATGATGTAAAAGAAAACGTGATTCATCAGACCAGGCCACCTTTTTCCATTGCTCCGTGGTCCAGTTCTGATGTGCCTATTGTAGGCGCTTTCGGCGGTGGACGGGGGTCAGCATGGGCACCCTGACCGGTCTGCAGCTACGCAGCCCCATACGCAACAAACTGCGATGCTCTGTGTGTTCTGACACCTTTCTATCAGAACCAGCATTAACTTATTCAGCAATTTGAGCCACAGTAGCTCCTCTGTTGGACCGGACCACACGGTCCAGCCTTCGCTCCACACGCGCATCAGCGAGCCTTGGCCGCCCATGACCCTGTCGCCGATTCATCGGTTTTCCTTCCTTGGACCACTTTTGGTAGGTACTGACCACTGCAGACCGAGAACACCCCACAAGAGCTGCAGTTTTGGAGATGCTCTGACCCAGTCGTCTAGCATCATAATTTGGTCCTTGTCTGAGTCGCTGACATCCTTACACTTACCCATTTTTCCTGCTTTCAACACATCAACTTTGAAGACAAAATGTTCACTTGCTGCCTAACATATCCCCCCCACTGACAGGTGCCATTGTAATGAGATAATCAATGTTCTTCACTTCACCTGTCAGTGGTCATGTTATGGCTGATCGGTGTATATTAATTCCACCAAAACTAGAAGGCACCGTTCCAGCTATGGATCTCTGTGTGTGAAGCTGTGGTGTGACAGGAAAAGTGCTTTTGAATTGTCAGGTAGTGTTCAGCAGTGTTGATGGCAGGAGATATCGCTCTTTTTAAACCAGAAGCCGTTATAATCTAACAAGGCTTCAGGGAGAAATGTGGGAATAACAGCTGTGATGACTGTGACTTCATGGATGATGCCTGTGCTGACACATCTCTTACTTACTATTTTTTCACATCTCCCACTGTCCATGATATGATCATCAACATCACCACCCTTACCCAGAAGAGCTACATAAAACCAACAGGATGTGATCCACAGGCCCAATTAAGTCTCCACCCACAGCGCAAAACCACACAAAACTACTGCTGATGGGGTGATGAAATTATATTTGTTAATACCACGGCCTGGTTAAATACTCTATACTGTCAAGCATCATCTCACATCCCAGCTGACAGTACACATGGCCTATCATTTGTTTGTGATCTTGATATTGATTTGGACACAGTGACATGGCTGGATAGCTAGATAGTCTTGTTGTTCAACATACTGTCAAATTATATTTACTGTTTGTCAACCATATGCAATGTTATTGACTTTGAATGTTGCTAGCATAACGTTAGCTTTCTGGCTCAAAGGGTTCTGCTGAGTGGACTAGAAATATCTCCCGCTGCCAAGTCTTATCTAAGGTTCCTGTTTACAGGAGTAGTGAACAACGTTTCCATTGCATGAAAACCTTGTGGGATGGTAATGATTGTTCCAGGTATTAGTCAAACTCTCAGGTGTTACCAGGGAAACTGAGTTATGGCTTTTTAAAAACTTTAGATTTTGATTCTAAACGCATGAAAATATAAATTAATGGTCTTAATTTTTTATTCGGATTTATGCTGCACTGAGACTTTTGTGACTATGCAGTATGAATACATTTACTTGTATTCAAAGAGGCAGGGCTCTAACAGTCATCAGTCTAATCATGATGAACATCCTCGGTCAGATTATTATCTCCAGTGGTTGTCTCTAGTGTTTGCACATTGGTGTTTCTTTGTTTTTTAGGTCACTTACAAAAAGCGCCACCCCTCAGATCTTCTTTCTTTCTTTCTGTCTTTCACTGTTGTTGCAGCATACATCATTGCAGACATCAGTAAACCACAGGAGACTGTGCTGATGAGGTGATATGATATGAGAATATGAGCTTATCTAAGGTTGTCAGCATGCTATGTGATTGTTGCATCTTTCAGTTTATTTTGATGGCATGTTTTATGCCGTCTCCCACAGTGTCAGTCTTAATACTACCACCAGATGGCAATAAAGTAGAACAAAAAGAAAAATCAAACCCTGCATGCAGTGAATTTAATAAGATCAAATGAGGAGACTGTTATACCAGTGTGGTAAATGAACAGCAACATTTTAATGATTGTCTTCTTGACTCTGTTGTGTTCTTGTAATTGGCATCACACAGTATCAAACATAACTCATTTCATTAAAGCTTTTACTTTTACTATACAAGGCTGATGGGAATGTCATTAGTTGATCTGGTGATGACACTCGATGAAAACCAAAGTTATCACAGTTCATCCTGAGGGGGACATACTGTAAATGTCTGAACCAAACTTCATGGCAACCCATCCAATAATGTTGAGATATTTCACTCCTCGTGGTGGCGCTAGAGGAAAAGTCAGAGGATCACCAAAGTCATCAGGAGTCATCATCTGGGAACCATTAATGTCCAATATGTTATGACAATCCTTCCAGTAGAGGTTGAGATATTTCAGTCTGGACCAAAGTGATGGACTGACCAACTGACCGACCGTCATAGCCGCCCTTACAGCCATGTTGCTGGTGGACAAAAGTTAAAACATTAAAACATCAAACATATTTCTTGTTACTCATCGTCCGATACAAACAACAACACCAATATACAGTATCTGTGATAAGTTAAATCAGCCGATAATAATCAGCTGTAAAATGGATTTAAACTGTTTACAAGCTGAGCTTCAGGAGCAAATAAAAAGAGTCATCTAGAGCCAAAGTCCTGTCCTGTCCTCAAACAATGTGAATGATTAAGTGAATCCTGTGTGTCTCCGGATCACTGGGGTTTAAGTTCACAGGTCCCAACATCTAAATATCTTGGAGAAGTCTGAGCTGGATTTCATTTTAAACAACCTCATCAATAATGAATGACCTGAAATCTTGGCAGTACATTTTATACATTTCCTAAATTCCTGACAGGGCTGATCTTTCCTCATTGCCGCTGTGGCTTGTTGACTGTTGAGTAGAGAGGATCCTCTGAAGGTCTGGGCGGTTGATTGACAGTAGAGTAGGTTGGACTTGGGATGTGCTTCACAGTAGCATATTCGCAGGCATTGGAGCCGGGTTTGAGGATCAGTGCCCCACCACCAGCTCTGTCAGAGCTGTTTTGAGAGCTGATGGTAGATTAATGCAGCGAGACAGAGGGGTTTGTGGGAAAGTTGGCTGTGGCACAAATTGTGTTCATTGTGTTTCCTGAGTCTGGCTTCTGGACACACTCCTTCATCTCCTCGTAGATATAATCCTTCCAGGGAAGAATGAAAAATACAGTCTGAACAAATCATATCCAATTCTAACAATAAACACCATCCATACAAATTGTACTCAACATGGTAGATAGAATTAAATTACAAACAGGTTAATATTTGGAAACATTAGTCCTCATTAATTGCCTCTAGTTTTACAGCATCATCAACATACGGGTATGTACAAAGCCAGGAGTAACTGATTTAAAAGGCCATTCTAATAAAATTACATTTAAAAGAGCAATTAGCTGTTGGTTGTCTCTGTGCCACACCAGCTTCTGATATATATTTTTAATATCTTTTCACAGTTTAAAATAACTTTATTTGAGTTCTGTAAAGTTCCTCACATTTAAGAGTAGGCTTAAGACTGTTATTGTTATTAATTCAACTTCTTCCCGTAGTTGTGTGCTTTCTCTCCCCTTTCTCTCTCCTTCTGTTGTTTTCTGCAGGTGTTTCTGCCTCCGGAGCTGTAGAGTCTGGATCTATGGTTGCAGCCACCTGCTGCCCCCGTGTTCCTCCTCTGCACCCACTGCTGCTGTTGCTGTTGCTATTATTATTAGTATTGCTGCTATAATGTTGCTCTTAGTATTATTTCTGTTGGTGTTGACATCCA
>VMKM01004752.1:0-12969 GCA_008360985.2 Macquaria ambigua | reverse complement strand
TTCTTCTTCTTCTTCTTCTTCTTCTTCTTCTTCTGTGATGTCAGCGTGCCCGTGTGCTTTCATGAAATGTTACATGATGAGTATGTGTGTCCTTTTTCACAGCTTGTTGGGACGCATCTAATCATAATTCTTCTCACACACACACATCTTGTCTCAAGATGCTGATCTATTTTAAGCCCTCAGAAAGGTGTGTGTCCACCTGTCAGATGAGGCCATTTTTAACCACCTCGCTAAACAGGAAACAGCCAATTTCCAGGAACACATACCGGTCTCTCTCTCTGTAATACCTCTTGTGACTAGCAGGAAGCTAATAAGAAAGTATGGATTTGATGCTGAGACCAATTACACAAAGGGAAAATAATGACATTGTCTTTTTCTTTCTGTTTTCCTGCACATGTTCCAGCAATTTACAGGAGCAGTGGGTGGTGGGAAAAGGGTTATTTGTGTGTGTGTGTGTGTGTGTGTGTGTATAAATGATTGTGTGCCTGAACGGATGCTGATGCCTCGATCAAACCAGTGAATCATCATCACGCTGTGTGTGTGTGTGTGTGTGTGTGTGTGGTGCCTACCATCTGAGTCTATGCTGTTGAGCGCCGTAGGGGGAATGATGGAGACTTTGCACTGGCCAAGAGGACACTTGCGAGGGTACAGGTCCATACAGGCTGTGTGCACCTAGAAGGACAACAGCAAATACAGGGGAAACATTTGAGCTAAGATTCAAGACTTTAATATCTTTTCTCTCATATAGATGTACAACGGCAAAGACATAAAATTCCCCACGGGTATGGTGGTGCCCTTTAGATGTCTGCTTCAATGTTATTTTAATGGTTAATTTAACATCTGGCTAAGGGACAAGAGTGGAAAATTAGCCATTTGGCTAACACTAGCACATTTACAGTAATGTTAGGGAATGTGCATTGTCCCTGTAAGTATAAAATAAATAATACATAACAAATAATTCATCTTAATTAATCTTATAACAGAGAAATAGGTCAAGAAGATCCATCAGTGAGCAACATGTGCTTCTGAAATGTTATGTCTGTGGCCGCCAGCATGCTAAACAAACAGTTGTAGTTACGAGCTTAAATGCTGCTAACAATTTATAAAAACACAGTTCAGTCATTTTGAGATATAAGACTATCAAGCTACATTCAATGCTTTTTGTTGTCTTAAATGTTCTGATTACAATTCAAATGATCAGCTTCCTGTGTTATTTTAATCCTGGTTAAATGCCAATGTCATTTAGCAGGGGCAAATTAAGCATTTACAATTCATGCGTGTGCGTGTGACAGATGTCTTACCATCGCTTTGCACCAGAGGCAGCGCCAGTCCTGCAGCCTCAGTACGCTGCCACATGTCTTATCACACACGGCACACTTGGCGCTGACAGGCAGGTTGCCTTCCAACCACTGGTGAGGCATCGCAATCTGTAGGTTCAACACACACAAAGATGAAGAAATGGGAAACACTGTACGTCTACTTTTATCTATCATTTCTTCTCGGAGCACTTTTCTCAGTGTCCACTGGTTCCAAATCTCTCTTCTTTGTCTGACACTGATGAATCCATGCGCATGAAAAAGGTGTGTTGAAGCGCACTCATTTTAACATGCTTGTCGCTTTGCATTGATATGAAATACAAAATAAAAATGAGTTTCTTATGGACAAACAATACAAGTCAGTGTTTCAGCATTTTCCCAGAATTTTCTTTTTCCTTTGCTTGGAGAAAAGACATCATTTTAACCAGCACAGGTAACAAACAAGGCTAATAAAGTTCTTACACAGTTAGCAGCTCTTAAAGGAATGGTAACCTACTGCATTACAATATATAAATGCCTTTCTATGAATAAAACATAAATAACTTCACACACACACACACTTACCCCATCCTCATCCTCAATAATATCCTTCCCTATGGAAGCCAGGGTTGTCCATTTACAGTTGTTGGTGGCTCTGACAGCGCAGCGTTTATGGGCTTTGAATTTGCACACTGAAAAACACAAACAGTCAACACACACATCAGTCTGACAATGTTTTCCACCTTTAACAGCAGCAGTTAATATTTCTCAGCAGCTACATTAGATGGATGCAGCTGAAGAATAAAACTCAAACATAAATTGTATTACAGTAAATTACAGGTTTTAAACTGCTTTTGACTAAACAAAATAGTATTTAATTCTAAAATAAATTCATTTCTAATTGTGTGATGGGAATGACATTTAGTTAATCAAATACTGAGGTCATTAAGTAGTCAATTTAAAAAGTCTCCAGGCTAATTGCACCTAAAATGCAAACTTTCATAGATGTCTATATATTCTTTTCTTCACAAGCTGAGAAACGCTGGACACTGATGCATGATTCAGAAACAGACACACCCCGCAAAGTACAGTGTTCTAATGAATCAAGCCCTAATGAGATGTCAGTGGGCGTAATTACTAACCTCCCTAAGCCTGTTCTGCACTTACGTATCTGACAGACAGAAGCAAAGCATCAGGGCTCAGCTCCACATCACAGGTCTCCAATCCCTTTATCTGTAACCAGCAACAGGACGTCTACAGCCAGGCTGAGAAAGACCTGAACCCCGGACCACACAGGACAGGCTGATCCAGCTCCACATTAAAAGCTACCTGCTGGACTGTCTGGATTATTGTGTTAAAACCACACATCTGTACAGCCTCTGGTGCTGACAGTGACTCACATACTGTACATACATACTCCTAACCCTTTATATTGGCAGATTGACATGAAGCCAGAGGTATTGCAAGCATTGTTCAGCCCTTGTTTCTATTAGCTACACTACAGCTATTATACATAATAGTACATATTCCAATGTGGTTGAGATACAACCCCATTTACAGTTTTTAAAGAAATACTTCGACACTTAAGGAAATACTTTTATTTGCTTTCTTGCCCAAAGTTAGATGAGAAGCTCAATACCACTCTCATATCTGTCTGTTAAACATAAGGCAACAGTCAGCCGCTGGTTTAGCTTAGCTTTTTTTTTTTTTTTAAATGTGGGAGTATTTTCTGTGTTCTTTTATCTTTTATTTTCACTTCCTATAAACTGTACTTGTTTACTTTCAAATCTTGTATCTCTTGTGTCGCTTGCCTGTATTTTTGCACTTTTATATTGTAAATCTTTTTACCTTGTTGTATTTTTATTACCCTGTAAAGCACAATGAATTGCCCTGGTGTATGAAATATACTATACAAATAAAGTTGCCTTGCCTTAGCTTAGCATAGCTTAGCATAAAGATTGGAAGCAGGGGGAAACAGCTAGCCTGGCTCTGTCCAGAGGTAAAAAAATCCATCTACCAACACCTCTGACGCTCGCTAACATGTTGTATCTTGTTTGTTTAATTTGTACAAAAACTGAAGTGTAAAAACAAAAAGTTGTGGTTTTACTGTGTCTTGGCTGGGCGCAGTGACTTCCTGGAGCACATTACCCTCACAAAACCACAACTTGTTGTTCATTCTGTTTTTTTGTACGGAATAAACAAATGAGATACGTTCATGCGTTTATGAGTTAGTTTGTGAGCTTTAGAGGTGCTGGTAGGCAGTTTGTTTTACCTTTGGACAGAGCCAGGCTAGCTGTTTCCCCCTGCTTCCAGTCTTTATGCTAAGCTAAGCTAATCGTCTCCTGGCTCCAGCTTCGATTGAGGTATCAATCATCTCGTCTATATCCCAGCAAGAAAGCAAATAAGTGTATTTCCTAAAATGCTTAACTATTCCTTTAAAATGGTTGACGTAATAAGTATTTATTTTAAATAAAGATCCTGCTGTCCTTCAGTTGGTAACGAGGTGACCTTTAAAACTTCGTCCTGTCAAGGTTCACTCAGTATGCATGAGAAGGTAGCCACTTTAATGCCAGGAGAGAGCAGTTACACATTTCACACATTTGACCGTAATGGGCTTAATGCAGGCTGCTCTGAATAAGGAACAAGAGTGAAATGTAAATATAGCATGAATATTTCCTTTAAAGATGTACAGGCAGACAGAGACGCTCTCGTCTTCTTCTCCATTAAGGATGAGGCACTTAGCAGACTCATGAATAATGTCGGTACTCTGGGGGAACTTTGCTTCCAGCCACCCCATCCTTGCTCATACACAACACTGATCGATGTTTCAATCTAGTCCACCGCTAAATGCTGTTAGAGAGCATTAGCAGAACATTAGGAGAATTCAGAGGACATGATACCGCTGCCTGTTAATGGCCAGGCCATACCCCGAGCATTCACAAACCGGACTGGAAGAAAACATTGTGCGTCTGTGTGAGGGTGAAATAGAGACAGAAAGGAAGAAGAGTTTGTCTTTGTGTGTGTGTGTGTGCGTTTGTGGCTTGGTAGCACAGATCAATCCCCACCGAACGTCCTGTGCAGGAAATCGAAGGGAAATTTAAGCCGCGTTGATTGCTGTGAAACTGTTTGGCTGGCTGCTCTCGACGTTTAATAGAGACACTCTCCTGCTCTCTTCTGTTTTTTTTTCTTCTTCTCTCCCTCTTTCTGCCATTCTCACATCCTGTCTCTCATTCTCACGGCCGATCATCGCCCCCTCACTGACTCTCATTTGCCATCAGAAGGCTCCTATTAGACTGTACTGAACAACTTCTGTGATCAATGTGGATCTATTGCTTAATCTGAGTGCTATATATTAATAGTAAACGAGACAGCTATGTGTTAATGAATCTACGTTGAAAGAAATGTGAGAGGAAATCTTTACAAGGTCAGTAGAGAGCTCCATTATCCACTATAAACTTTGACTCCATGTTTTGATGAAGGCCCTGCAATCTCAACTGCATCTTCCTATTGTTGGTGAAGAGTGTGTGCATGTGTGGAGAGGGATACGCTGATGTGGATCACAAGAGTTAGACGCTTTTCTCTCTCTCTCTCCATCTCTGTCTTTTTCTTTTGCCTCCTGCTCTGAATATGAGAGGGCCTCATTGTAGAGGATAATGAGCACTGAGTGGAGAGGCTTCACACGTACACACCAAACCGAGCCCACATGCATGGACCCGGACATGTGCGCACACACACATGCACGCGCTCACGGGGGAACATTAGCAAAATTAGAACGAGAGGATATGCAGATGGCGCTCATTAAGGTCTGCTGGCTGTCACTGACACTTCACACCAGCTAAAAGAAAGCAAAAAATAGCTTTAACCTCCCGTGTCAACCCCCTTCCACTTAACACCCCACCTCACTGTTCCTTCACAGAAGAGGTGAGGAGACGTGGCGTCATTCACAGGATCTGTTAACAGACCTGTTATGGGTACATGGAGAGATGTGAAATGCTAAAATAAAATTTGAATAGCCTGAGTCAGCGCTTATCTAGCGTACAGTATGACATAAAAGCAAGCGGATACAGACTGACATACAGCCATATGTCTCTGCAACCTTAATGGCAGTTCACCACTAGCTCGTTTCACCCCCTCTACTTCAAGCTAACAGTTTGATGGGCATCCCACTCCACAAGCCAGAGCATTTCAAAGACTCATGCTGGCTCCGGTATATCCAATCTGCTCCACTTGGACAGAATTTTCTCACTTCAATGACTCACAAGTCCTTACGCAACATAGTCATATACCTTCCCAAAGTACCTATACACATGCCAGCTCCCTGGCTGATCTGTTGCAACGCTACAGTGTGTCTGATCTTTAAACAGAGAGTAGGAAGTCCACCTATGAGCCAGTAATTAGATGTAGAAATGAGTGAGAGCTGCTTCAAAAGGTTGTGGATTAAAAGGGTGTTATGTAAGAAAACACTGTGCGTATACTCGTCCGAAAACAAATCAGCAAATAAGCATCGACGTGTTTGACAGTGAGCATGTGTGGTGCTTGTGTGTGCTACCTACCTTCGCAGGAGAGGCCGTGAGACGTGACCCCAGACAAGCTATCTTTGCAGACGTTGCAAAAGGTGGGCCGTGCGTGGGAGCAGGCGTACCAGTTGTGCATCCCTGAGAAATGTTCCACATTAAACTGTGCCGTCTGGCAAAGGAGAGGTTAAAATAGGTTGGCAGCACTGTGATGACAGTCACAGAAAGGCAAGCACAGTGCACTACATCATCATGGCAATAAAATATACAATGACACATCTACTGTAGGTTTCATCACAAATAACTGCAAATTAGCATTACTGGCTGTTTTCATTATAATTGCATGCAGCACAGTTGTTTGACATGAAAAAATAAAAATAAATGCAAAACATTTGTCCACCTGTTTCCAGGCAGATTCAGTTCATTCATTCCTTGTGTATTAGCTTTCCCTGATTCCCTAACAATTCACTTTCCCCAAAGGTCTGGACTTACTGCTCTATAGGAGCCTCATGACGACGATACCTGGGAAACTGCCTGACATAAGGAAAGAACACAGCAGGACCCGCATCAGGACTCCACGGGAGAAACCCTCTACTAGCTGACAGTCATTAGTGTGACTCTGCCACGCCGGGATTTTACACCTGGTCAGGAAAATTAGATGCGTCTATAACCATTAGTGTATGGAGAGAGCTCTCTGTGGAGCGTAAGTGTACTTGCACTGTACATGTGTGGGCGTTGCGTCTGCAGTAGTTGGCGCAGCCCTGGATGCAGTTTGTGTTTCATAAGTAGAATTGTAACAGGTGCCCATGAAACTGGGACACCCCGATTCTTGAGAAAACACAGTCATTAAATGCTGTTGTGTTTGACATCTTGGCAGGGGTATGTGTGTGCGTTTGTGTGCGTATGTGTGTGCACCCTGTGATGTGTGAGCTCTGGGGGTGCTGCTGCATTGCAGTGCAGTAAGGGGGTGAGGGATGGGGTCTTATATAAGATTTCCCTCCCAAATCAAAGCCATTAAAATGCAGTACTGCTTTCTTCCTGCGCTCGCCACAACCCATCACTGTCAACACAGAGCCCAGGTTTATACTCCTCTTACATCTTTTTGCTGACAGTAAAATATTCTAAACCTTTAGATGGAATGATAGTGATTCCATTGATTGATAATGATTAGTTGGATGAAAAAAATAGTCGACAGTTGTGCTATTGGCCTGTTTTCTAGATTCTTCCAGAAACACCGTCTAGGATAACAAAGACGAGCATTAAAATGAGTGTTGCTTCCTGGTTATGTGTTATCAGGTGAGTTGTGATACTGATTATACTGTGTGCGTGTCTTCTTTACTGTATCTCTGACTGTAGGTGTGTACTTGCACACCTGTGACTGTACATGTGCATCCATGCGTGCCTGTGTGTTTGCTGGTAGTTTGGGGCTCTGAATCTGAACATGAGGGTGTCGCTTCTGCGTAAACAACTTCCCCAGTTTCCTTCAGTGTACTGTATATCGTGCCACACAACATGCAACTCTTATTCCCACGACTCTTTACACACCTGTCTGGGCTCACCACTAGTCCACGTACAATTTATTTTGGAATAACCAAACAACACTAACAGGATGCATTCACTTATGGGAACATCCTCGGGTCGGAATATCCGAGAGAAACAACAGAGTCAAACTATCCAGAAGAGGATACGCCTAACAACAGATCTATTGTTCCCTCCGCACTTTCTTCTAACACTCCCCACCTCTCTCTTCTATCTATTCGCCTCCTCCCTGCAACACACACACACACAAACTTGCACAGATCTGTTGATTCACAAAGGGATCCTTACCTCGTAATGCTCTCTGGACTGGACGGACTTCAGCGAACTGATCCAGTCCTCCATCTCTTTCCTGTTCTCGGCACAGAGGATGAGCCTACGGAACGGAGTGATCACCTGGAGGGAGAGCGAGGGATGCGTGCACGGGTGAGTGATACTGTAGCTAAAAAATGTTTCCAGTGCTTTCCTCCTCAGCCTGCGGTGCCACAGAGAGGAGAGAGCATTCGGCTCTGTCTTTAAGGGAGAGAAAGGATGAGAAGCCCCCTCCCTCTATCTCTCTCTCTCTCTTTCTTTCCCTCTCTCTCTCTCTCTCTCTCTCATTAACTCTAGCTCACTCAATCCCTTAACACCTTCCTGAGTTAGTCTTTTCCTTCGCTCAAGCATTTTATTCTCTCAGCCCTCTCTTTCTCTCGCACTTAGCTCTTCATGTTGCTTTGAGGCAGATATGTGCTGACAGGCAAAGCGCCTCAGTAAAGGCTAAGAGCTTCTCCCCCCCCACACTGCCTCCCCCTCTCTCGTCCTCTCTCTCTGTGTGTGTGTATGTGTGTTTAAAGGACAGTCTCCCTGTAGATAACCCTACGGACATACAGCACCCTTCAACACCACATCACTTATTTATGCTCTCTCATCTCTTCTTTCTCTCCCTCTCTGTCTGACTCAACGTGTCCTTATGTTATCGCTATTCACCTTAGAGAGAGAGAAGTGCGGCTGAACACACACACACACACACGCACACACACACACACACACACACACACACACACACACTGAGAGCAATATCGCACAAACCAATATTCATGTACTAGCAGTGATGCTGATGTTTCTTTCCCTCTGTGAGGAACACTATTTATGATTAATTATCACTTAATTAACACTTAAACCCAGATGTCCTCCTTTAAATCTCCTTTTAATTTGCACACGTTTGACACAGCTTATTGTTGTTGTTGTACATCAGACAACGAACAACACTGGGAAACAATTGCAACCATTTAATCGATTTTAACACTGTGAGGGATATTTACTAACCCTACCAAATATACCAACAGACTAAAGTTTATTGTCACTACAATGTTTCTATTAAGTGGTGCTTTTACATGAGCCTCGTTTCCACCCAAAGTACCCGGAACTTTTAGTCCGAGGAACTACTTTTCAAGGAACTAAAAGGTTCCTTCAGCCTGTTGTTGTCTAAAGACCCGCAAAGATTAGGCAAATTAGTCTGCTGGCGTATGAAAAAGTGGCAGCAGTTGCACAACATTTTTTCAACAACGAAGACGCCGTATAAAGCGACGGGCAGGCATCATTATTTGTGTGACACTGCAACAACAGTAAACATGGAGGAGCTCAATAAGGCCTGGACTTCGTCGTTGTACGCTTTCTTCTGTAACGCCATCATGTCAAAGCACAATGAACAAAAAACAAACTGGTTTGCGGCTGCAGATTTTTAAAAATGGTGGCTGAAATAAAATGCTGTGAGTACTTGACCAATCAGAAATGTTCAGCGCTGCAAGCCCCACCCCCAAAGTTCCTGTACTTTTGGAAAGCACTACAAAATAATGTCCCTGGAACTTAATTTAGACCCTGGTCCCTGCGGTGGAAACGCAGAGCTCCTCCAAAGGTTCCTGGTCCCTGGGGAAACAAGCCTATTGACTACTGATGTAAATGAGCCCAGCTGCAGCCCAGCTAATTAGGATCTGATGCAGGACAGCTTGAGATCCGTTTTGCACAAGTCTGGAAAGCAACGGAGCGCAAAATAAAGTGCTGAACTTGGAATACTGGTTAAAGAGAAGACACTTTTGGAACTGTAGTCTCTCCTCAACTATATGTGAGGAAATAGCAGCTAAATAACGTAACAAAAAGATAAGAATTAAAAAGGCCTCCTGGAGTTATAAAAAAATGAATTTGAAAGATTTTTGATAGTTTTGGAAACTTTTTCAACAAAATCATTGCTGTACATAGTAATCTATCAAGCCCTCTTTGTATTTAATAGAAAAACATATTCAAGCAGAAGGAGAAAGGAAACAGGAAGGTAACAACGAGTGAAAAATAAAAGGTTGCTGCACTGATGCTCTTCTGTCTGGCGTTGTAGAGCTAAAGTGACCTTATAAGCATATTTTAATTTACTGAAATATTCTTTACTGCTGTCACTCAAGTGGTTTCATTATCTGAACGATTACTGAGGGCAGACAAAGTCGTCTTATCACTCAGCGCTTCTCTGTTGCTCTCTCACTCACTGTTTCAACTCGACTGCAGTTTTGGGTCTGATAAAACAAAGCCTCACATTTTACTTTTACCTGCTTTTCCCTGATATTCAATTTCACATGCATTTTCCTTTACTGCAGTGGACAGCTGGCAAGGATAATTCAGAAGCAGTCTTGTATACATTTCTATTCCCTCCTCTCCCTCCTATATTTTGCATCTCTGAGAAGGAACACTTTAAAATACAAACTGCAGGAGTCAAAACATACAATTTTACCAGCACAGAACCTCAATGTGGCAATTCAGTAAATACAGGCAAAAGAAAGAGGACAGTAGAGCAGTAGACTGACAGTAATACATATCCCCCTTCATACAGTATGTAGGTACTTTACAAGATGATGGGGATCGGTTGAATTTGCCTTCATTTTTGTGAATGAAAATGTGAAAAACTTTGGATCGTAATGAATTTTCTGGTCTGTTTATTGTCAGGATCACTGTGTTGTGTTGTGTTTCTTATTCTCCTACAAAGTGCACATTGATTTTTTTCGACACACCATTTCAGACCAACTATTCGCCATAATTTGACGCCATACATTCAGCTGCCGCGGAGGATCCTTCTATTCTTGAATTACACCCATTTCAGCAATAACTGGATAAATGTGTAACGGTGCAATGCACACATCCTGCAGACTGAACACACATCCATTAGTCAAAGAAAAATCGAGTGAAATGGTGAAAACAGTGTAGGAAAACTGTATTCACCTTCCAATGAATGACAAAGTGAATCAATTTCAAAGGAATATTCCACTCTCCTCCACATCTGCCCTCTTTCTGTTCACAGGCCTCTTTAGACCAGCAGCACCTGAGGCTTTTACAAGGTGTGGAAAACAGCAGGTGCACAACAAACACCACTGCGAGTGCACGTGTGTGTGTGCATTGTGTGTAATGTGTATGTTGGGGTGTTTACAACACATCTGCTGTAACGCTGCTTTTCTTTTCTGCCACATGTTGCCAACAGACAAAGCTCTAGTGACTTATCTACATTATTAATGTTATTTAGAGAAAAGGATCGCCTCTGAACTACAAAACTAAATGTCTTACATGTTAAAACAGAAGCGACAGTTTTGTGAAAGCTACATTTTATTTCACCTCTTCTTACATGTTGTCCAAAATAGCTGGGTTAATGTATATAATATAGTTACATACAGTTAGTTGCTATCGTTAACAGTGCGTCCACACATGCAGCTACAGGAGACAAGAAGCAGCAGGATGTCAAAAACCTTTTACATAAAGAGGCACCTGCGTCAGAGGTGCAAAGATGTGGTGCGACAGCGGCAAATTGAGAACACTGGGCGACACCTTGATGAAACAATATCCCCTCAAAAGAGAACATCTACGCAGCATCTGACTGCCCCATCACCCGATCAGAAGGCAGTCATGCAACATACAACAAAGCGGGGTTATATAAAACTGGATGGTGCGAAACAGCTAATGCAACATCTTCCTCACAGGTCAGCAGTGGCCAAGGGCGCGAATTCTTGTGTCAAAGTTAAACACACGAATGAACTGATTTTGGTTAAAAAACTTTCACCGTTTGTGTGTGTATTACATGACCTGTCAATTTGGGAGTGATAACAGGCTCTGATCACATGTTTTGAATTTAAATTCTGGGTTTGTTTATATTTGGATCACAGATTTTTACATTAACGTGGCAAAACAACAGCCCATATGCTAACGTCAGCCCCAAGTCACATGCCCCTCTTCATCGGCCCTTTTGGAAAATACAAAAACTTTTCCATAAAACTGCATTTTCTGATGGTCACACACTTTTTTCTCATAAATAATAAAATATGTGACATGAGAGTCTCAGAACCCGGTTGCTGTCTGACTTTCCCTTCTGTCTCTTCATAACCTTCCTCTCTGTTTGTAGCTTGTGAGACTGACAGAAGTGTCTCTGTGGGAAGAACGCTGACCAACAGTTTTGCTAGATGCTTAATTGAGATTTCATGCACAAAATCTCAAATTCCATTGATCATCTGATAAGTTCACACTGACTTATCAGAGGGGGCACGGCATTGCTTAACCGTCCATGCATCATAATCTCAGATGAGGCAGATCTTCTGCTGATTTGATGCTGCTAAAGTATTTTAGCATTTTAACTGATTTTATAAAAGGTGACATCTTTGTTACCAAGTGCACTTGAGGGAGACTGGGACAGGCCAAACAGGTTGCTTTTGTTTTATTTTATTATTTTATCTTAGGAAATATCCCAAATACACATGAAGTATGGACCCACAATACAGTTTAAGTACTGTGTTTGTAGCACCAAGTATCAAAAACTGTCAGTTACAGAAAGTTGACACTGATTTCTGGTGGAGATACTATTTACATTTTTGTACTATAAAAAAATTAAAATAAGTTAAAAAAAGTTCATTTATATCAGTTAAGTTATTATTATTATTATAATTTTGTTATATTTAATATTTTCTGTATGGTCTGTATATCACTCTTGTAATCAATCTGTCCCAGGACCTCTAATCAATATCCGGTGATGCCTGAGTGCTGAACAGAACGTCCAGGAAAAAAAAAACACAATAAAAATCACGTCATCTCTCCGTAAACTATCCGTGTGTGTGCGAACAGTTTGTACCTGATTACTGTCCTTTCCTTCATATTAAAGCTAATCATATTAGCATTCTTCCTCCTGTTTTTAAGCAAGTGGAGATAGTGGCGAGAAAGTGTCCTCAAGTGTGTGTGTGTGTGTGTGTGTGTGTTTGCAGTACATGTGTAACCCTCAATCAGTCATGTACAATCTTCCAGCATGTAGAACAAGAGTAAATCTGTTGTACTCCCTCTTTCTCTCTCCTCTTGCTGACTCTCTCTTCAGAGAGATTGTATGTTTTTCTCCGCCGGTAATCACAACACAGTTTTCCACCAGGAAATGCAAGGATTAGTGTGTGTGTGTGTGTGTGTGTGTGTGTGTGTGCGTGTGCATGCACATGGGTCAAATTGATCCCTTTGGATATAGATCATCCCATCTCTCTGCTGGTGTACTGTGTCCGTGTGTGTGTGTGTGTGACTTTGTGTGACTGTGTGTGTGTGTGTGTGTGTGTGTGTGTGTGTGTGTGACTTTGTGTGTGTGTGTGTGT
>VMKM01004751.1:0-12976 GCA_008360985.2 Macquaria ambigua | reverse complement strand
TATCTCAGCTGGTAGAGAGGCAGGTTGGATGATGGAGAGGTTGTGGCTTTAAAGAATAATAATGAAACGGCGCCCCTTAGACTGTCCCTGCTAAAGACACACATTTGAAAATCAACCAACATCTGCAATTCTACAGTACGACAACAGAGCACTCTCATCTGTGAAGAAGAAGATCATGTCATATGATCAAAAGCTCCAGAACGGCTTCTAAAGGGACCTTGGGGTGAGTTTGATTTGCCAGCTGCAGTTTCCAAGGTCTTAAATAAACTTTGAACCCTCAAATTTCTTTTTCTATATTACACTCTTACACACTATTTATTTGGGGCGTTGATTTAAATGGCATATGTCAACCACTACTGTGTTAATTAGAATAAGTTGTTCTACGTGTGTGTGTGTGTGTGTGTGTGTGTGTGTGTGTGTTGTTTTAATGGAGAGGACATTTAAACTTTAAAAACAGGTCAAAGTGGCTTTTGAAATGTTTAAATGTCTGCGAAGTTAAGTCACTATTAGCGGCTGTCACGTGTATGGTGACAATTGTGATTTAGGACCATTAAAGTATTAATAACAAGTGCACATTTTAAAATGTAAAAAAAAACATGACTCCAGTGTCCTTAATGGCAGATAAGACCCTGGTCGCTAGCATAAGTCTGAATTAGCTGATTTTCATGTTTCATTGGACTACATTCTCCTCCTCAAACTGTGAAAATCTGGGTTTTTGATCATTTTATTCTCCTGACACCACACTTTTATGACTGTAGAAACTGAAGGATGAGGTGCTACAAGAACAACAACAAACCAAAAGATAAAATATGGTTCCTCACAAACATTAAAACACAACAGCACTCTCCAAAGATGAATGAGTTGTCTTTTCCCGCCCATTACCCTCAACTCATTTCAGCCGTGCAGCCTTCGTCAGCACCAGTGTTGCTGATCAGTGCGTGCGGCCAGAAAGGTTGCACATTGATTGACAGGTGTGATGTGCTTCTGAGCATCCCAACTAATTTTGACAAATAGCTCCTAGCGTCACAAACTGCAGCGGCGTGAAATGAGCTTTAATTACAGACAGTTATTACAGCTCTGACGCTGTTTGTGCTTTGTTTCGCTCCAGCAGACGCCGACTCGTTTGGTTTGTAGATGAGCTGAATATTGTTGTTGTTGTTGTTGCTGCTGAAGGTGAACGTCTCTCAACATCTGTGCTGGAATAGATGCATCACTTATTGCATGAAAAAGCTCCAAGGCATATTTGACCATCTGTGCTTAACATGACTTCATTTATAGATTATCAGTATTTGTTCATACTTATAGTGTTGTGACCTACAGCTGTAAGAGACCATTATCATTATCACATTCAAGCATCAACTGTGTGAATTCAGAAGGCTTAAGTATGTGTGTGGAATCCGTATTGTATCTAGTTTGCTATTCATGTCCAAGCATAATTTGAAATTTTGAAACATTGGGCTTCTTAAGCTACATGGACTCTTTCACAGTGAGGAAAGAAAGGTGTTCACAGGTGCTTTTGATTACTCTGGCTGATTAAACCTTTTGTCAGGTTGAAATAGAAGTTACCTGGTGTAACTCCAGTTCTATGAGTACGTGCAAGGTCCTCTAATGGGCTTCGCTATTGGTTTATCCCCCTCGAGGCTCCGCCTCGGCACCTGAGAAAGTCTCTGCACCAACCGCCCAATCGGGGGGTAGCACCCTCCCTGTAAAACCACAGTACGTGCATTGCTCGTCTCCCTTGAAGATTCAGCAACCGCAACCAGGGCCAGCTGGGTTAGTACTTAGAGGGCCTCGCACGTACTCATAGAACTGGAGTTACACCAGGTAACTTCTATTTCTAAGTGAGTATACAGTATAAGGTGGTTTTTCTGTCAGTCTTGCTCCTACGGTGTTAGTGCAGAATGATATACATCGGAGAAACCACTGTCTACATCTTATGCCATATACCACATCGGTCGTGCTGAGGTCTCCACCGTGCCACACGGGGGACCCTAGGCCCGAGAATCTATTAAATAGGTACCTCACTCTCAGGAGGTATTTTTGAATTTTAGGCTCCATTTTGTTAATTGTTATCATTTTCGAATGTACTAAAATATTCTTTAGGCTGAGATAACTCTAAAATCGTTGAGGCCCTCCTCCTCCTCCTGGGCCTACTGGAAGTGGGATTTGAAGATGGAGCTGAGTCTTATAATGACTGGGGAGAATCTGGACACAAGTGGTATAAGAGGGCGATTTTCAGTTTGTTTAATGTATGGGCCTTCCGACTGGAAGCTAGTTTGGACCTCTGCTTTCATTTTTCTAAGGAAGCGTTCAGTCCCAGGGCTTGGAAGAGTGTTACTGTGGCTTTCTCCACGTCTTCCGGGAAGGTACAGATTCTGTGGAATCTAATTTATTGTGATTTTATTAAGCCTCTGTATGTGTGTTTGGGGTGATGGCTAGATTTGTGTAAGAGTGCGTGTCTATCAGTGTCATTAAAATACACTCTGGTGGGCAATTTCTTAGTATTTCCCTCCCCTGGAATAAAAAAACCTGTGTCCAGAAACTCCAATTTATTGTTCTGTACATTATGTGTAATGGTAATGGCTGCATGATGTGTGTTTAGGACTCCCAGGAAGGCATCAAATTCTTGTCTGGAGTGATTCCAGATGCCAAAGATGTCATCCAGGTATCTGTAATATACTAGTGGTAAAGACTTACACTTAGTGAAAGCCGTTTCCTCCCAAAAACACATATAAATTGGCAAAAGTCGGGTCAAATCTTTTTCCCATGACGGTGCCGTGTATTTGTAGATGCATTTTAACCATTAAACTCAATCATTTCTGGTGAGACTCGGCTCTAACAATTCTACAATACCCTGTCTGGCCTCTTGGGGTCCGGGCATTACCCATTTCTCTGATGTACATAATGTGCCACTGTGTGCATTGGAGACGGTATATACCACATATGTGGTGGTCAAGTCTCCCTTAAACCAAATGGGGGTGCCCAGGCCCGAACGTCTGTTGAAATAAAAATTTGGGTGTGGAGAGAAGATTGACCGAAGGGGTGGGTGTATGGCCCAAAGGAATCATTTTTGAATGGACTAATGTCTTTCAGATTTTTATTCCTTCTGTAGGCGGAAATCAACCTGAAAGGACTGAGGGCCTCCTCCTCCTCCTCCTCCTCCTCCTGGACTTGCTGGAAATGAGATTTAAAAACGGAGCCAAGCCTCATGACCGGGTAGGAGAATCTGGACACTAGAGGTATTAGGGGGCGATTATCTGGTTCTTTTGGGCAGTGGGTGCGATTATTTTCAAAACAAGCTTGCACCTCCGTTTTAATTTTTCTCAGAAATCGCCCCCTGTAGCCTCTGGGCTTTAAGACCTGAAAGAGGGTCCGTGTCGCCGTTTCTACATCCTCTGGGAAGGTGCAGATCCTATGAAATCTGATTAATTGTGATTTGATTAGTCCTCTAAAAGTATGTTTTGGATGATAACTGGTTTTATGTAACAGAGCATGTCTGTCTGTCTGTTTCTTTAAAGAATACCTTAGTGGCTAATCTTTTTCTGTCACCTTCCCCGGAAATAAAAAATACCTGTGTCCAGAAACTCCACCCTCTGTGTTTGGATGTTATGGGTGACAGTTATGGCTGGATGGTGTGTATTTAAGGTGTGAAGGAAGGTAAGGAAAGTCTCTTGATTGTGGCCCCAAATGCCAAAAATGTCATCCAAATATCTGTAATAAATGAGTGGTAACAGTTCACATTTGGAGAAGGCAGTTTCTTCCCAATAATTCATATATAAATTGGTGAAGGCTGGGGTGAATCTTTTTCCCATAGCTGTTCCGTGGATCTGAAGGTAACGTTTCCCATTAAACACACAATCATTTCTGGAGAGGCTCAGCTCCGACAGTTTCGGCAGGGCTCCGTCTGGTCTCTCAGGATCCGGGTATTTGTTAAAAGCCAACTGGACTGCTTCCAAGCCCAGAGCAGTGTTAATATTGGTATACAGAGAATTGATGTCAATTGTGAATAAAAAGGCTCCGGGCGGGACAGAGATGGCAGATATATTTTTGAATAAAGTCATAAGTATCCTTTATATAGCTTTTGTGTCTTTGTGATAAAGGATTGATAAAATGATCAATGAATTCTGCCACTCTGTAGGATTCGGAGTCACAGTCACTAACAATGGGGCGGCCGCATGGAACTACGTGAGGGACCGTCCACTTTTCCGGGAGTTTATGGATTTTGGGTAGAAGGTAATATGTGCGTTCTTTAGGGGTATCTGGGCCCGACAAATAAAGTAATTGTTTAGAATTAATTATTTTATGGGCCCAGAGATCGTTTAAGATTTCCCTAAATCTACTGTGTTTCAGTTTGGATGGAATGTAGGAGTGGAGTGTAATGAAGTGGGTTATTGAGTTGTCCATTAGCTTCCAGTAGAATCAGGTTCTGACCCGGGGTTGAAGTCTAATATAATAATAATTTGTGAATATGTTTGCGCATACTTGCAGGTGCTGTGTTCGTGGACAGGGAATGGGCTAGGATTTCCGAATGATGTAGAGCTTGAAGTAATTTGAAATACTTCTTAGTTAAGAGGAGCTCTGTAGGGGAGGTTTTGGCTATCCCTTTCTGCTGAATAATCTGTGAGGAAATAAAAAATTCATCTTGATTCGAGTCCGTGGACAAACACTGGAATCGGTTATGTAGGGGAATTGCCATAATGACGGGAAGGGCTTAGTAAAGAGGACGAGGGGTTAAAGGGAAAGAAGAGGGAGAAAAAGGCGAGAGAGGGAAGGAGATCCTGGAGGAAGGCGTAATGCTGTTGGAGAAGAGACTCTAAAATAAAAAAATGAACCACAAGAAAAATTACTTCGGCTCAAGTCAGGTAGATGACTAAAAATGTAAGATTTTTAAGCTTTACTTAATGTGGATTTAAAATGGCCCCTCTTTGGCGCCCCCTACTGGTAATATCAACAAGGGTACTGCCACTGGGGGACACAACTGCTGACACTACAAATACACTAACACTAACTTTAAAATGTATTTCTCTAACTGCAAATACTTTAACAAAAGGTTCATGCATATAAAATGTAACATTGAACCACTCCGTCCAAACAAATGAATGTTTTTCCTTTTGACTCTTCAGTACATTTCATTAGCGGTACTTTAATTGAAGCACCATTTTAATGCAAGGACATTGGCCTCTCCTGCAGTAATAATCCATTAAGGTCTAAAATATCTGAGTACTTCTTCCAGACACTTTAGACAGCACAAACCTGCAGCTTACAAACCCGTAATGAAAGGCAACTACACAGGTCAGACCTCCACTGCCACCTACTGGTTATGTTAGGACAAGCAGTTTGATTCCTGTCTGAAAGGCAAGAAGAATCTGCAGGTGTTTTACCTACCTACCTTTCAAATACAAAACGCCTTCTGTGACATCACAGATTGGGGTGTGGCCAGAGGTCCATGTTGTCAGTTTCAGTCCATAGAGAGCAGTGTAACAGTGATATAAAAGGTGCTTTATAGACCCGTAATGATTGGATTGATTCCACTAGTAAAAACCTTTTTGAATAAATATAATAGATGTTACAAATCTCCTCACAGAGTCGAGGCAACAGAGGTACTAAAATACAGTGAAAGTCTGTAATATATCAAGTTGGATGATCTTATTCAGACCGAGCAAGTCAGTTTCACTTTCACCAAACCAATTGATTCACACTGGGAATTTTTAGTTTATACCAATTAGTATTTGTAGTATTAGTACAATTGCATATTAGCCTATCAGTGATCTGTGCAGTCCAAGTGGTGATGCTTGATTTCTGCAAAAAGTTCACGTACACCTGACCTGCGCGGGGAACGTGGGAGAAGTTTGCCTTCAGGGCTGTCTGCCTGGCAGAAATTCCTGAGGGCAAACTTCTACCTGTGGCTGTGGTAGCACCGCAAGACATCTGATAAATATTATTAATGTTTGTTTGTTTATTAACTGGCTCCTGGCCTCCTGTCAGTTTGAAAAGTGGCCCCCGGGCAAAGCAAGTTGAGGATCCCTGCAGTATAACCTCTGGGAGCAGCAGCCCATCATGCTGCCTGCTCATACTGAGTCTGGACTCTGGCAGGGTCTCGCCTCTTACTGGTCGGCCCCCTCCTAAAAGGGTCTGGGTGTGACCTCATTCTAGATCAAGAAAATTAATTAAAAAAAAAAAAAAACAGCCTTTCTTCCCCTCCACGGCCCCACACCTTTTACCACAAGGCGCCTTGACAGCCACCCCTCCCAGTAACTCAACTCAGTCCTCTCTGCCAAGACCCCTTGAAACACGCATCTGCCTAACAGCTGTCAGCTTCTTTTCATTTTACTGACATTATCTCTTTTTCCCATTTATATTTTTATTGTACAGACATGCTTTCAGCCACACACCCAAACAAACAACAAAAAGGCCATATCCTCTCCTAACAAACGACACGCATTTCACATGTAGACATGAATTTCTGCCCTATATCATCCTCCTTCATCTTGCACTCATGCCCAGCCCTCTGATTAATGTAATGCTTGTCTCACTGCATGTTATGTATGTTATGTCATGTCTGTTTATGTTAAATCACCTGTTGTGTTTTCTCTTGCTTCACCAATTTAAAGAGAAAATGTCTTCACTTCCCTCATAATGCACGCACAGCAGCTGGCCCACAAACATCATCATCAGGGTGCATCATGAATATTCATTAGAGCTATATTAAGTCCATTTACACAAACTGCTCACACTACAAGATTCTGCTTATATTGTGCAGCAGTTTGCTTTGGGTAAAAGTGCATTATGAGCATACATTTTCATTAGCTGGACATTAGGAGAGTTTTCTCGCATTAAAAAGCTGCTCACACTCTGTCTAATCACCTGAGGGAATACTCAGACAAATGAAAAGGTAACATTTATTCTCTCGGATCTCAAACGCGCTGTTAGAAATCAGTTTTCAGCTAATTTTTGCTGGCTCAGAGAAAACTCTGCCGGTTGCTTTGTTTCCCATCCACCTCATCACTATCACATCATTGATTTTTCCTCTAATTGCACATAACTTTTGCACACTGAAATCAGCCATGCAGATAATCTGCCATTTTGCCAAGGGAGAAAAAACTGATGGTTAGATTTCATGGATTTATATTCGGATAGAGCTCCGAATTCTCCTCAGCGCTCAGAAGACACTTGCTTAAATTAATAATCATGCCTCATAACTCAATTATTTATGAATAATTAGCGCTGATTTTTCCTCTTAATACATTGTCCTCTGCAGACAATTCTTTCTGCTATTGTAAAGGTGCGTTGGGTGGTCTTCTAGCGCCACCTGGTGATAAATCTTCATTTTGCTTTAGATGCAAAACAACATTCAGTATCAACCCTCTCCCTCAGTTTGAAGTTTTCTGCTCAGCAAAACAAACCTGATTCCAGATCATGTATTTTTACAATAGACTTTTCTGCACTTTGAAAAAATGAGTATTATTTTAAGCTTTATTTAATAAGGTAGTCTGATTGAGATCAACATCTCTTTTGCAAGACAGACCTGAGTACAGCAAATAGAAATAGAACAGAGATACCAGAAACAATCGCACACTTCTCTGAAACTTATAACGTCTCATCCCATTGGATGAATTTAAACTTTTAATTTTGGACCTTTTTAAAGTCCTTTTGAAGTTCTTTCCATTTTATAAGGTGCAAAGTACTGGAAGGCAGGGTTTAAATGGGAGAAGAGATGTAATATACTGAGGCAGCTTTAGTAGGATGCATTTATTAACAAGTGATAGTGTGTAGATCTCTTCTTGTTGCTGGTGAGGACCATCCTACTTTCTCATATACCTGACGACCAGCGGTACCAAATGACAAAAAAACAAACAAAGAGGCAAGCATGGCTCATAATTTGTGGTTTGCTAACAATGTTGTGGAGCGTGGGATGAGAAAGGAACGAGTTTTTAGAAAGCGCCATAACCAGAAAGATTTAAGGTTCTGGAACTTTTTTTCCCAGTAAAATGTCCTTTATGACTGTTGAATTCAGAAGGCAAACGTTTTCCGCTGGAGTGAGCTGAGCTGAGTGGTTTGTTCATGGTTGATCGGTCAGCCACGTTTATTTAGCTTAAAAAAAGTCTGTATTTACCCCAAAATTCATAGCAAGTTAGTCACACTTGATAGTCAAGAACTAGACAGCTTTGTGCAACAAATTAATTTTGACGTCTATGTGTATTAGTTTAAGCCGTATAGTCTATCTTTGTGACACCGACCCCAGTTCAGATTCACATTCTTGACTTCAAACACATGAACACTCCGCCCTGAACCTCTTTAACTTATTCACTCATTTATATTTACTTAATAGTATATACTTAACTAATATTGTCATTCTATTTCCCCATATTGTAATTATACTATTGCTACTTCTGACTACTTTCTATATAAGACATCTAATGCATGTCTGTCCATCCTGGAGGAGAGATCCCTCCACTGCTGGTCTCCCTTCCTTTGTACCTGTTAGTTTATTTTTTTGTGAAGTTTCTTTATCCAAATCGATTGTGAATAAGAATAAAATGTACTTGACAGGCATGTTTAGTGTGGACAAAGACATCGCAGGCTAAGTGAAGGTCAAATCTATGACCTTCAGCATAGAGAAAGAGCGCAACGTGTCATACTCTGAAAACCACGCCCACCGGAGGGGACAACAATCAGCGCCACAATACGCTAGCCTGTAGCTAGCTAAAAACATCAGATTTCAGCATGTCAGAGGATTATTTTAGCACCCAATGTTTACCAGAGAGGACAAACTCAATATTGTCGGTCTATCTCAGTGTCCCTTCTCAAGATGTTACTGTAGTTAGCTAAGGCACTTGCTAACATAATACTGTGTAGCTTTCTGGTTTAGCCACATTCCTCTACACAAGTTTCACACTGTCAAAATGCTTTAGCTTAACTTATAGCAATATTGTTAGCCTTAAACTGACATTTGGATATATGATCAGTGACAAAATGCTTTGCTGCACACATACGTAGACATACTGAGTGTCAGGATCCCAGAGTTCCCATTCTTCCTGCTGATGCCTCACGTCTGGATCCACTTTTGTCTTAAAAGCTCAGTTTTTGGGTTCGGCAGCTTATAAAAACTTAGTTCTGGGTTCTTCACCTTGGTAGTGCATCCCACCACACAGCAGCTTTTATGATGTGATGTGTCGTTCATGAACGAATTGTTCATTTTGAACGACTCTTTCATATGAATGAGTAGTAACGAGTCGTCTCAGAGTCATTTGTTCATTTTGGCCGCGCCTGTGCAACAATAATAATGCATGAACTTCGTTTTTCTCACGTGACAGCTGCCTGGTTTGGGTCATTCGTTCGTTAGTCTTTCGTTCATTTTTCACGTGACAGCTACACAGGCTCAGTATAGGACAGTAGTTCACTTTACTGAACGAGACTTGAAGAACTAAGTCACTAAAATGAACCAGTTGTCCCATCACTAGCTTTTAGGCACGTTTCTGTTGTTTGCTAGCAGACCAAAGTGACACGGAGGCACCTTCACACAATACAAAGTCAATGGAGAGCAATCACATTATTTATTTATTTATTTTTCCCCTCCAGTGTGGACGGGACTTAATCTCGCTCTGTCTCTATACTGGATTGTCCAACATGTAGAGTGACGAAGTAGAAAGCTGAGAAGTAAAACAAGTGACTCAGAAATGCTTTCATATATTTTATTGTGATGGGGAGTCATAAAAATGGAGCAAAACTAAAATAAAAACAATACAAAAAGACAGTGGATTTACAAAGGGTGAGGACAGAACGGACGATATGCAGCCTTCAACAGTACAATGGAACAAGTTGGCACAGAACCGAAAAACAGGGTGGCAGGGGAGGGGGGGCGAACTAAATTTGGCTTTGAAATAAAAAAAGGGGAGGAGTAACGGCTTCATAACAAGATCCTTCATTAAAACGGCGACGACTCATGCTTTTAAAATCAGAGTTTTAGAATTCAGTAGCTTCATAACGACGCAAAGAGCGGATGCACATGTAACAGTTTCTATTTCTCACTTCATTCCTGTCTTTTTTTCTTTTTTAGCTTAGAACAGAAGTCATGTTTACAGAATACATGTTTTATCTTTTTATGCATTTTTCTTTTTTTCTTTTTTTTTTGTTAAAACAAACTTCAGCTCCCAGAACCCCATTTGGGTTTTGTTTTGTTTTTTTGTTTGTTTGTCTTGAGATTATTTTTCATACTAAAATATATTATTGTATCAATTCAAACTACAGTAATGTACACTACAATGTGTAATAAATAACCATAAAAGAAAATATAAAAATAAGACACATAAATATAAAAAAGTCTTCTAAAAACTAAACAGGTACATTTTTTTTTAATCTGTGAAAAGGGTTCTAATACTGCCATTGTTGAAAAAAACAGAGGGACACACATAAAACAAACAAATTAAAACAGACTAATACTATAAACACTGTTCGGTAAAACCAACTGAAAACACTTTGACAGAGACCACATTCACTAACGTTTGTTACCTGAAGTGCGGGACAGCTTGCCACCATTTTTATACTATCTGGAAACAAGTGCACAAATCTGAATACATTTATAATTTTACTGTGAAATCTCCATTTTACTTGAAATTGATCTTGGTTTTGTATATTTTTAATTTCTTTTTTTATCTGCTTTAACCCAGAGCATTTTCTGATTTTAAACACTTAGGTAAACATTTTTCAAACTTTGACTTGTGACATAAAGTCCAACATATTAACTCGCATTTTTAAAAACTGTTAACATCAACTGGAAACTGATTATCTCAAGTTTACAAGGCATTTTATATCCACAGGTAAGCTCAGTCTGGACTGAAACGTTTTTACTTTTGAACTACAATTTGAAAATTTTGGACACTGTTGAGCAACTAGGACTGTCAACTGTTGTCAACAACTAAGTCTTAAAGTCTTATAAAATATGCCATTATAGGGATCAGGAGCAAAAGCATCATTTATTAAAAGATACTGTGTAGAGCTGAAACAATTAGTGGATTAATCGATTAGTTAGTTTATATATAGTTGAGAACTGATTAATTGTTTCAGTCACTTTTCAAGCACAAATGCAAAACATTCTGTTTCCAGCTTTTCCTGTATGATGATTTGCTTCTTTTCTCTGTTTTATATAATTACAAACTGAATATATTTGGGTTTTAGATTGCTGTTCGGACAAAACAAGACATTTGAAGGCGCCATCTTGGGCTCTGGGAAATTCTAACGGGGCCTTTTCACTATTTGATATCATCTTATACTAAACAATTAATCGATTTAATAAAAACAATAATCATCCGATTAATCAATGAAAATAATCATTAGTTGAAGCCCTAATACTGTGTTTCCCAGTTTTCATGTGCGGTCCAAATACTTTTAAAGGCAACGGAAATATTCCAAAATAATTTCACAAGAAGTATCTTTCTGGTTTTGTGACAAAGCTGCTGTTCTGTGCAAGTCGACAAACATTAGTCAATATGGGTCTTGTGTAAGTAACAGAGGGACATAACACTGGCTACATGTGTGAAAAACAAATGATAACACTGTTCAATGGCACTTTTAACAGCACACAGGTCTTGCATAAGGCTGGAGGCATTGGGGTGGAGCAGGAAACGGCCCTGTTCCTTCACGTACAGTATGACTTCATATATAAGCTAATAACACTGAAACACTTACTGAGAACTAAAGTCAACCAAAATAAGGAGAAGCTTGGTAAGAGTGGGAGCACGTGTTTTGGAACCGCAGCTGAGCCAGGCGAGGCGGAGACTCCACCCGTACAGGCTACGCCGGATTGCAAAACATAGGCGCCTGATGCTGGCTTTGAGGTTGTGACTCTACCTTCCCTGATAGGACAAATTTGGTTATGGCGTAAAGAAGCCACGTTCACATCCCCATCCCGCCCACAACCCTCCCCAAGAATACTTTGTTTTCTTTAAGGCTAACAGTCAAACTGAAAACAAAGGTAATGCTAGCTAGCAAACACTAACACGAACAACATCTCGCTAGCTAGTGTACGTATATAACACTGAAGGGCATACAATGCATGAGGCATGTATCCATAGGTAAACCAGGAATACTGTAGTGCAGAGGTTTTTGTTCGTAGAACTCAATAAAATACTGATTTAGGAAACTTCATTGGCAATAAAAAGGTATAGAAATCTTTCATCTTTACAGGTTAAATGTCTTCAAACAAGAACAAGATTAGTAACACTGACCAAATGAAAACAAACAAACAAAACCACCTGGGATGTCTCAGTAACAAGTCTAACAAGTTGATGGGTGAGTTCTGCTTTAAAATCTGTACTTCTATAAACAATTTTAATACTGATATTTAATTTCCACGAGAAAAAAGTCACTGTTTTTGTTTTTCTTTTTTCAAGTTCAGGCACACCTGGGTTTTTGTACACAGTAGTGGACCGTTAAGATCAGGCAACCGCCGTGACTTTCTTGCCTTTTCTGCAGTTTTGTCTTAATTAACTCGGCTTAAATGGCCGACACATTGGAACTGTCCCGAAGAGATTTTCCTTTATTTGGCGTCTGTCACCACTTCCTCTGTGGGCTCGGTGCTGCCTGACGCCTCCCTGATGCTTTTGTCCGTATTTGCTTCACAGTCTGCCACTTCCTCTGTATCCGCACTTGCTGCTTCCTCCTTTGCTTCAGGTGTTTCCCCCATCTCTTCGTCTTCCTTTGCTTCAGGTGTTTCCCCCATCTCTTCGTCTTCCTTTGTTTCAGGTGGTTCCCTGGTCTCTTTGTCCTCCTTTGCTTCAGGTGTTTCCCCCATCTCTTCGTCCTCCTTTGCTTCAGGTGTTTCCCCCATCTCTTTGTCCTCCTTTGCTTCAGGTGTTTCCCCCATCTCTTCGTCTTCCTTTGTTTCAGGTGGTTCCCTGGTCTCTTTGTCCTCCTTTGCTTCAGGTGTTTCCCCCATCTCTTTGTCCTCCTTTTCTTCAGTTGTTTCCTCCATCTCTTC
>VMKM01004750.1:0-10000 GCA_008360985.2 Macquaria ambigua | reverse complement strand
AGCCACATCGTAATACGGGTGAGAGGAATCAGGACTGAATGTGCTGCTGGGAGGAAGTGACGGACCGTCTGTGACGCACCTCTGATCCTCCTCATCCTCCTCTTCCTCCTTCTGCAGTTCTGCCAGATTTAGAAGAAATAAATCCACCTTAAAAACAACATTTCAACACGTTTGCTGTCAGGGAGTTTTAGATTAAAGAGTGAAGAACAAGAGTCTTATTAGAATTAAGTCCGATATGTGCAGTATACAGGGCTCGTGCAGCTTTTTAGTAAAATTCAAGCACTTTCAAGGTACCTAAACCAAAAATCTCCAGACTCTCAAAGCCTTTATCATCACATCTAAATTGTTACTATAATGCAACTGTGAAAAAGAAAGTTTACAGAGTTCCTTTACAGCCACAACAATCAATGTATATTGTGACTTTGTTTATTTCACCAGCTGTTCACATTAACTTTGATCGTATGTATTGATCGTGATTATTTAAAGCTTCCTAATTTCCAGAGTGAGGGATCCACGGAGGAACTTATCCAGCTGTGAATGACGAGTGAACACAAGAAAATAACTTTCCTTTATTATGTTGAAAATCAGGCGGTATATTCCAGTTCAAGCATTTTCCTAACCTTGAAAACAGAGCGGTTAAAATTAAGCCTTTTCCAAACTTTCAAGACTTTGTACGAACCCTGAGCATACAGAGGAGAGGCCAGTCTGAAACATTATGATTCTTCTATTTTAAAGGAGTGACACTGGAGGAAAAAACACCAGCTCAATCACAGATTCCTGCTCTACACCACCTACCATTTTCTAAATTGTTTCCTTATCCGTTCCTAAAAATACACAGCCAGAGGGCTGCCTGGAAACTCCCATCAGGCCGTTCTCTGCTCTGGATGTTTATTCTGCAGCACTGAGGGAAGTTTTCTCTAAACACAAAGTCGCTCTGATAACAGAGAGGAAATGATCCGCTGACAAAAGGCTCAGTTTAGTTCAGAGATTCACTCTAGTTTCACTTTGTCCACAGTCAAACTTTAAACTGAGATACTTTAAATACATTCCATACACATGTACACAACTGAACAAATACTGCTTCTGTTCGGGGTTCAAAACCACCACAGCATAAATACAAACAAGTAACAAAGTCCCTATTTAACAAAGTGCAACATAAACATACAGAACACACCAACAGTTGGCAGATTATTAGCTCCATCTAGCTAAAACTAACGCAGTCTCTAACCTCACGAAGGTTATAAAGTTCAGTTTTTGTTGAACGTGTTTCGGAGGTGTTGATTCAACTTTATGATCATGTTGGAGGCTGCATCCATCCGATTATTTCCACTGTATTTTGATATAAATGGGCTGGGCAGGATATTCGAGGGTTATTTTCTCTGTTTTTCTAAGGAGGATGATTGTGCTCTCCTGCTTTGAGTTTACTTGTTTTAAAATCACACTAGAGTGAGAACGATCTGCATGTCGAGCTCTGCCTCTTTACCTTTTATCAGCCACATTTCAGTATCGGTCCAGAACAGAAAACATCTTCTTTATCAGCATCACTGAATCTTCAGACGCTACTGAACATGAAAAAACTGAAAATACTGGAAACAACAACCAGACACCAATGTGAGGCAGTGGAGTAACTCAGTACATTTACTCAAGTACCGTACTTAAATACAATTTTGAGGTACTTGTACTTTACTTGAGTATTTCCATTTTCTGCAGCTTCTACTCCACCACATCTCCGAGGGAAATACTGTACAAATACTGCTCTACATTTATCTGATAACTTTAGTTACTTTGCAGATTCAGATTAATAATACAACACATAACCAACCAATAAATGACGATGTATTATAATAGATTAAGGTAAGACTTTATTGATCCCCGTGGGGATAAATTCACAAGCTCCCCAGCAGAATATAAAGTGATTAAAAGTAGCTCCACCTTTACCAGCTGCAGCATTAAAGTGATGAACACATGCATCAATTATTATCCAATAATATCATATACATTATTCTGCATGAGGAATATTTTTACTTTTGGTACTTTATGTATATTTTGAAGCTAATACTTTTATACTTTTACGTAAGACTCTTACTACACTGTGGTATTACTACTTTTAATGCAGTAAAGGATCCAAGTACTTCTTCCACCACTGATGCAGTGACATTTAAATAAAAAAGGAAAATATCTCTGATTTCTTTGACTATATTAAACCAGCTGTTCACACATATAAGATGCATCACTAAGTGTGTGTGTGTGTAAAGATATTACTAAGTGAAGTTTGCTTGAAACCATTTATCACATTTAAGGAGCTCGTAAATCCTTTATAGTGACGTCCAAATCATTTCCAAAGAAACAATCAACAATAAAAAGAATGAAGTCACTTCAGTTTCACTAACTACAACAGAAAAAGTTTCAGCTGACCAAGATTAACATAAAGTTAAGTGTTAATGTAGCGTAACGTTGAGTCTCTTTTATTTATAATCTTAAATGGATGATGTGAACACTGCTGTGTAGGGAGGGACTGTTTGTATTTATTGTTGTAATAATGTTTCTATGCTAATGAAAAATTAGATTTTAATCTCAACAACATGTTGAACATGAATTAATTAATGACTGTGTGTGTGTGTGTGTTTAACTGACTCACCTATTTCTGCCAGCTCCTCCAGATCTGATGTTGAGGTCATTTCTGATGAAGGAAAAAAAAGAAAAGTATAAATCGATAATCAGAATGACGCCTGTCGGCTTCACAAACAGAGTGAGACATTGAGGGGAAGCTCCTCTACAAATGATACCAGCTAGCTAACACAGGTGAAAACCTCCAGAAAGCCTTTCTAACATTTAACGCTAATTAGCGACTTTTCAAATAAGACAATTAAAAGTTAAAGACAACTAAAGTTAACTGACTTGAAAATAAGAGTTTAAGGACACCGTAACGTTACACAGCAGAGTTAAACATCAGCTAGCTAACACACAAACTCCAGAAAGTGAAACCGCTGGTTAGCTAGCAGGTAAAAAGCTATAATTAGCATCTTAGCAACACCTGAGCTGATTCATTAACCCGTTAAACCTGCGTTTATCAGCGACACGCGAGAGAAATACACGGTTAAATATTATCTTTTTATCTTCTGAAACATCATATTATGTTTAATCAGGTTCCTGAGAAGATATGAAGCAGCATGAAGCGGTCAAACACTCACCTGTAACGGTAGATAAGCTCACATTAACGAATCCGCCGCATCAACAGGTAGAAAGTTGATCCAAACTTCCTCAAACAGCCGCCCGCTGGCAGGCGGACTGCGCATGCTCAGTTGAAGCTCACCTCAGGAAGCTCTGAATGACTAAATGAGATGTTTATTCACAAATCTACAGATAAACAGCGCCGGAAGCAGTACTCTCTCTTTTACTTCACCACAGCATAGAAATACTCTGTTACAAGTAAAAGTACTGCACTGTGGAGGCAAATATTGTACTTTTATCCCCCCTACATTTATTTATACAACTTTAGCTACTTTGCAGTCAAATTGTTAATATAAAATATAATCAAGTCATAAATTATGATATATTTTGTATGGATTAAGCCAGTCTGCATCTACAGCAGTAAAATGCAACATCCACATTAATGCAGCAGGAACACACTTTTACTGCAACATGAGCACTTTTACTTTGATACTTTAAGTACTTTTAGCTGATAATACTTACATACTTTTACTTAAGTAAGGACTTGTGTGGTATTAGTACTTCAGTAAAGGATCTGAGTACTTCCTCCAGCTGTGATGACGAGGCAGGCGACATGTTATGACACAGATATTGATCATCTCCGGCTCTGACTGAAGCTATTTGGTGAATGTTTGGCATCTTTTCTCCTGCTCTTTGTGCCTCAGCTCAGGTGTTGTTATTCTGGCTGCGTCTCACCTGCAGAGACTCGGTTTAAGATGCAGCTGACAGAGATGGAGAGGCAGCTCGGTGAAGCGTACAGTTCACCTGAAAACCCTCAACATGAGTCAGTCAGCAGCAGCAGCGTGAGGCGTCACGGTGGCTTTAAGACGGGAAGAAGGTGAATTTTCTATTAAAACCAAGGCTTCAGATCAGAGAGGAAACAGAAACCAGACTTCTATTTAAAAAAGGGACATTTCTGAGCATAATTGTGTGTTTACTGTGTTGAAAATGTTCTTTTTTGTTTTCATTTTATGTGTTTACTTAAATCTTACAGTAGTAGTAGTATTTTATTGGGTGGCAACACTTGATAGCAGAGGTTGTGCTGATTTGGGGGATATAAAACACTTGGTAATACCTTTAAAAATCTCTACAAAAATGGCAAAAAAACAAATAGTAAACATGCAAACTGTGGTCTCTGGTAATTTTCCATCTTTTTATGCTGCACGTGGTATCTTACAGTTTCACTCCTGCTGTGTAACATCTGTTTATATATGTGTTTTCTTATTTATATGTTAAATTTGGAACCATTTCCTCTGTTCTTTTTAAAATCCTGTTATTCTGTGATGTGTGGATTTGACAGTCAGGTTTTTACTTTACAGTCAGCAGGAACAAAAATCAGTTCAGTTTCTTTTTCTGTTAAGTTGTGTCTCAGATCAGCTTTTGCTGAAGGCAGAAAATAAACAAAGCGGATTTATCTTCTGATGAAAACTCACAAAGTCAGACAAAATATAGGGATGAACAAAGCTTCAGTGTTTGCTGTCAGATTCCTCCACAGCAGAGGTCACCAGGCTGCTGTAAAGTGGTGAAAGCCTGACATCTGCTGGACTGGGTTCAGCCTCTGCAGCTGATTCAATCTGATTTCTGACTCTACTGTTGAAGTCTGAAGCTTTTAAATATCCAAATATCTGTTGTAACATATTAGATTTAATGTTATGTTGGAAAATGGTTCACTGAGTCAAACAAAATCACCCTCCGCTGTTTTCAGATGTGATGATTTTAAAAGAAACAAAGAATCCTGCACACCGTCTGTCACTTGAACTCACTTTATCAATTTATCTTTTATTTTCTTAACTTTATTAATAATATTTCGGTCCTTAAATCTTCATCAAGTGGGACAGATTTTTACCTGATGAAGGTCCAAGAACTGAAACACTGTTAATACAAGTACAACTGACCGCTAGTGTCAGGACGCTAGATTTAAAATGTGTGTTTAGATACAGATCTGACTTTTGAATGACTTTATAATGTAAATATATGTCTCTAAATTAAATGAAGTGAATCCATAGTAATAATTTTCCTGCTCAACTTTTGGAAAATTTTCTTGTTTTTCTTGTTTTCCACCACAAATCTCATTGGTCTGATTCTGATATTGATACAGATCTTCTTATCCTTTAATTTCTCTGTGAGACTCTGAACTCTGAGTCTTTGTTAACCGAAAATATACTTTTAAAGTCTTTTATTTCAAGTAAAATCAACAAATCTTTCTCCACAGTATGTGAATGTTTTACTAATGTACTGTTTTGTACTATAATTGTGTTTTATTACTATATTTGATCTACTGTATATGTTGTATGTTGCTTTTATGTTTTGGTGAACTAAAGACAGGTTTCCACTAAAGTTGTATCCTGGAACCATTACCTAATATATCTCTGTGACTGCCAGATGTGAATCTCTCAGAAGGACAAAATTGGATTAACTGGGATAACTTTAATACTGAGCTCTGTCAAACTCAAGTCTGAAGAGTCTCCTGTTTCTTCAGACAGCTCCTGCCGAGGCGTTGGAGTTAAAAAAGAAATCCTGGAGGGAAGGATTTACTCACAAACAAATTCATATGCAAAGCCGGCACAAACTCTGTGGGGAGGAATTTCAGAGAAAGAGTCTTTTGGTCTTTTTGCCCCGGAGCCGGCAGCGTTACAGAGACGGCTGAACAAAGAGGGAGTTACGAGAGACAGAAGGGACCAGAAGAAAGACATCAACAACACTGAAATCAGAGCAAAGTCAAACACTAGAATGTCAGAGGGATTTCCTTTGTTAATAAAGGAGGCAATTAAGCTTCCTGCAAAGCTGATTGGGATGTAACTCTTGCAGGCTGCAGCAGCTTCTTCTTTTGGGTCTGTTGAACATCATCTGTTATTTTATTATATTACTTGGCGTCTTATTATCTTGAGATAACAAGCAGAGCTCATTTTTAGTTTTTTAGGTTGTTCCTAATGTTATCTTCAGATATCAAACATTGTTTTGGGAGTGCCTCAGGGTACGACACCGGGCCCACTGCTGCTTCCCATTAATGTGTCGGCAGCATCACTCAGGCAGAGGCAGCCACTGACCCCCAAAAACATGACATCTATTTTGTGTCCTCAGGTTATAATAAAATGTAGGGCTGCAACTAACAATTATCTTTATTGTTTATTAATCTGGCGACCATTTTCTTGATTAATCTATATTTTGTTGGGTGTATAAAATGTCAGAAAGTGAAAAATATACATAAGTTCCCAGAGCTCAAGGTGACGTCTTCAAAAGTCTTTGTCCAACAAAACAAACTAGTCTAAATATATTCAGTTTACAGTAACATAAAACAGAGGAAAACAGCAAATCCTCCGATTGAAGAAGCTGGAACCAGAGAATGTTTGACATTCATGATAATTTGTCACTTGTGGAGAAGGTTACATAGTCTGGCTTTAAATATATTCCCACAGTAACTGAATGTACAGTGTTTCATTTGCTTTGTGATACAGAGAGACGGTGAGCAACATGTGAATTTATAATATAACTAGAGTTACATCCAGCTAACCTCTAGTTCTCCTTGTCTCATGACTGAATATGGCTAACTAATGGTACAGCAGTGCTATGAGCTAAATGCTAACCTCAGCATGCTAACACGCTCACAATGACATTGCTAACATGTTGATGTTTAGCATGTCTGGCAGGTAAAATGCTTACTTTAAAGCACTCTGTAACCTCTCTTAAAAAAGAAATGCAATATAAATTAGCTGGCTTTCCTAATATTTACCATGGTCACCATCTCGTGTGTTAGCATGCTAACATTTGCTAATTAGCACTAAACACATGGGAATGAGAGCTACAATTCATCCTGTGGGAAATATATAAATGGCTTTCAGTTGTTGAGATATTTGAGTGAAATTATCCTGATGGTGGCGCTAGAGGAAAAGTCAGGGGATCACCAAAGTCATTAAGGTTAATCCTCTGGGGACAATCAATGTTTGTACAAAGTTTCGTGGCAATCCATCTAATAGTTGTCAAGATTTCAGTCTAATAGTTGTCAAGATTTCAGTCTGGACCAAAGACAGAGGAACATTAAGCCACTAGCGTGGCTAAAAAAAGCACCATTGTATAGCAGTGTTGTTAAATCTTTAATTCAACACTTAAAGGACAAGTCGTCTATTATTTTTGCTGGTAATCTATAGGACACAACAGATTAGTCCACATCCAGTGTTTATCAGCACACAGTAGCAACCAGAGTTCACTCCTATGGCTCACTGTATGTATTCATGAGGATAAACACTGAACACTAATGGTTTCTGTCCATGACTGAAGCTTCAAATGTGCTCTTATCTGCAAACACACAAACACACACACACACAAATACACACACACACACACAACACACACAAACACACACAAACACACAAATACACACACACACACAAACACACAAATACACACAAACACACAAATACACAAACACACACAAACACACACAAATACACACAAATACACACAAACACACAAATACACAAACACACACAAACACACACACACACACACACAAACACACACAAATACACAAATACACACACACACACAAATACACAAACACACACAAACACACACAAACACACACAAACACACAAATACACAAACACACACAAATACACAAACACACACAAACACACACACACACACACAAACACACACAAATACACAAATACACACAAATACACAAACACACACAAATACACACAAACACACCACCATGTCTGTGAGCAGTGGAGGGAAATACTAAAGAAAGAGGGTTTTGATATGGTATTCTGTGATTATGCAAATGAAGAGAGTACATAGGGACTATGTGACCCAAATATGGAGAATAATGATGAGCTTAATCACAGCAGCAGATACTTGACACTTGTGTGCTGTATGACTGGGAATATAACTGGAAGATAGATTATAAATACCCCACTAATCTACATACAGTGAGAGGGAAAAAGGAGATTTACAAAATAAACTGACTGTCAGAGGAGCCAGGGATGGACGGTGAATTTATTAAACTTTAACTTGTAAAATATGGTTTTGTTTTTTCATTGTTGTGACAGAATGGCTGACCCAAGCAGAGGGACAAAAAGTGCAACTGGATCTCCTGATGAGCTCATACTTATCTGTATTAAATACATGTTACAGTTTTAATATGTAGCAAAATACCAAAGTAACATATAATCACTTACTTTAACGTTGCATCTAAGAACAGATATGGGGACAATTTTGGTCGTTTCACCCGAATTACAAAAACACACATTTTGTTGCTAACCTTTGGTGGTTTCTAGCTATGCAGCCATGACAGAGTGGCAGATCAATCCAAGGTTTCTTCTGTCACTCCAGTACATTTGTTTCTTATATGCTGCTCAAAGTAGCACAAAAGAAAAGGAGGCTGAAATCTCAGAGACGTCTTACCACAAGAGGTTAATGAGAAAATATGTGTTTTTTAGAAATTTAGGTGAACTTTCCCTTTAATATATGACAAGAGGAGACTGACATCTGTTTACATTGAAGTGACAGCGCCCTCTAGCAGACGTAATAATTATGACGGGAGTTATTTTGCACCTAAACTTTAACCACAGCTTTGTCACATCATATAACAGATTTATTTATTTATTAACAGTGATTTTAATGGTTTTGGAAGACACAGACAATCGACAGTCCCAATGCTAACTTGCTGATGTTTAGCAGGTAGCCCATAACTTTTATGCTAACATTTGCTAAATAGCGCTAAACACAAAGTACAGCTGAGGTTGATGAAATGTCATGTGAGGCTGTACTTAGACACAGCGGTGCTTTGAGCTAAATGCTAACATCAATATGCTAACATGCTCACAATGACAATGCTAACATGCTGATGTTTAGCAGGTGTTCACCAGTTAAGTGTAGCGTGTTAGTATGCTAACATTAGCTAAACTCAAAGTACAGCTGAGGTTGATGAAATGTCATTAGTTTTGCAGGTATTTGGTCATAAATCAGAAGGGAAGGGAACATGAATGTCTGAACACGACCTAAGTGGTGGACCGACTGACCGACCAAAAGACCGACTTTGCCCTCCCTAGAGCCATGCAGCTAGCATGGCTAAAAATACAAGAAAGTAAATTTCTTACAATGTTTATCACACCCTACAATACGAAGGTGTTGGACAGCGTAAACAACATACTGATGACTTATGTTTCTTATTATTCTGTCCATTACTTTTTGATATTTCTTGTGTACAAGTGGACATTTGGTCCTGAAGGAGGCACTATAGGAAAGATGTTAATCAAGGTCGGACATTTGGTCCTGAAGGAGGCACTATAGGAAAGATCAGGAGTTAATCTAAATCTTTAGGAATAATCGCTTCCCTCGACCTACATGTTTGTAGTCCATATGCATGACAGGACTACAATAACCTTGAGTCCAATGTCAAACACTTGGGGTACACAGATGTTGAGCAGTGGGCTAATCACTGGAATCATTTCTGTGCAGTGTTTAAAGTCCACTTTGGTATTCTGTCTTTGTGTGTCTGTGTGTAAATCACTTTATATTTTACTGACGGACAGCTCATATTTATTCATATATTCTAATTCCCACATTTTCCTTCATATCTTTTGTTGTTTTTTGGATCAGAGAGAGAGAGAGACAGAGAGAGAGACAGAGAGAGAGAGAGAGAGAGACAGAGAGAGAGACAGAGAGAGAGACAGAGAGAGAGAGACAGAGAGAGAGAGAGAGACAGAGAGAGAGACAGAGAGAGAGACACAGAGAGAGACAGAGAGAGAGAGAGAGAGACAGAGAGAGAGACAGAGAGAGAGAGAGA
>VMKM01004749.1:0-13004 GCA_008360985.2 Macquaria ambigua | reverse complement strand
CCCTCCCCTTTTCTTATCCTAACCCTAACCTCTCCTCTTCCCTTTCCTAATCCTAATTTGGACCCCTCCCTTTTTGTTACACCTAACCCCTTCCTTTACATAATTTTTTTAAAAAAAATAAAAAAATAATAAAATAAATAATTAAAGCCACTTGGGGAATTCTAGAATACCAACAGGATTAAAAATGTAGGGAGAAACAGCAATAATTTTATACACAATTAGTTCATGGGAGTTTATTAAAAACAGTTAAAAGTCATCTTACTATTAAAATTGGCATATTAAGGGTTAAAAGGGTAGGAATAAATAAGAAATACAAGTTAAGTTCGATGTTTGGGTTAAAAACATTTTATTTTACGAAATTTAGTTGAGTTCGAAGTTTTGTTGAAAAACAGTTCTTTTCACGGAACTCTATTCGCCAGAGACTATAAATAGGACTCAAAGGCGGGTCTCTCTCATTTCTGCTCTGGCTTTGAAAGAGACTGGTTGCATGTTTTCAGCTCCTGCAAGCCTTCCTGTTTAGTGCCCTTTTGCCTGAAGAAGACTCTTGGGAGTCGAAACGTCGCGATTAGGGCACATTTGATTTCATTTTTTTTGAAAAACAATTTAAAAACAGTAGAAACTCTTTGATTTAAAAACACTTTTATTTTTTATTTGATATTTTGAGTGCGTTTTTAGCACATTTTCATTTCATCTTGGGAGTGCGGTTTTGAGCACATTTTCATTTCATTTTTTACAAACACACTTTTGTTTTCATAATCTAAATTCTAAGTTCATATTTTCTTTTTTTTTTTTTTTTTTCTTTCTTTTGGTTGAAATAATTTAAGTTAAATATATTTAAAAACATTTTGCACTACATCCATCATGGGAGACCCCTCTGATGGATGGACCACGGTGCGTTACGGGAGACGAGGAGGTCGATCCCGTCAACGCACCCTTCAGGACCAAGGCCGGGCTTGGTCTGCCAGACCTTGGGGGGTGGGGACCAGCTGGGGGAAGGACCGTGCATTTCCGGGCTCCCGTTCATTCGGGGCTCGGGTCCTTGCCCCAGTTCCTAACCCTAACCCTAACCCTAACCCTAACCCCCTAACCCCTAACCCTAACCCTAACCCCTAACCCTAACCCGACCTAATTGCCTAATCCTAACCCCAACCCAGTAATCTATTCCTAACCCTAACCTCTACCCAGTGATTAATTCCTAACCCTAACCTCTACCCAGTGATTTATTCCTAACCCTAACCTCTACCCTGGTAATTAACCCCTAATCTTAACCTTTCCACCCTCCTTTTACTCCCAACCCAAATATTTTAGTACCCCTATTTGGGCCATATAAGTTAAATAAATAACTAATCGGACACGTAAAAAGGGTAAAATTGTTTAATAATTAATGTATTCAGGGTTAAAAACATTTGATATACAAAGGGTTAAAAAACAATTGATACATATAGGGTTGACAACATTGGGCAGATGGAGAATTAAAACAATTTCATATATAAAAAGTTAAAAACAATTGGATGATAAGGGGTTAAAAACATTTAAAAACATTTGATATAACATGGGTTCAAAGAATATACTTATTGGAGTTTAAATATAAAGTAAAATTCATTTAGGGATTAAAAACATGGTATATTTAAAAAGATTTGGCATAAAAAGGGTTAAGTTTCAGTTTCGAAGGTTCGAAGGGACTGCAGCCTATAAATAGGAGCACACACACACTCTCTCTCATTCTTGCTCTGACCAGGAAAGGAGTAACATCTTGTTGACAGCAGCAGCCGCTCATTGTTTTACTGTGCCTTGGCCTGAAGAAGACCCATACAGGGTCGAAACGTCGCCACCCGGGCACACATTCAATTCATAGTTTCATATTTTTTTCATTTTGATTTTTGAAAAGAATTTTTTTGCATTTATTTAAAAACAAATTTTGGTTTCATTAAAAACAAATTCATTTTTTTTGAAAGGACAAGTTTAGTTTGCATTTAAAAACATTTTCATTTCTTTTTAGTTCATTTTGTATATAAAAAAACACACACACAATTAATACACACCCACGCTTCTAGCATGAGTGGGTGGAATAATGACTGGACCGTGGTGCGTTACGGCAGACGCCGTGATCGCACTACTGGTCCAGTCCACATGAGAGCCGACTGGGGGAGGGCCCGAGCACCACCTGCCTCCTATGGGAGGTGGGGCCATAACCCTCGTCCTAACCCGCCAGTGCCTCCCGCAGGTGATTCGGCTCGCTTTTTTGGACCGCATTCTAGGTCCTACGCATCTGTTACCCGTCAGACATCGAACAGGCCAGCCCCTAGGCCTCCGGTCTCAGCTCCAAGGGGTTTGGGATTTTTTCGGGTTCAGCAACAACAACCAACTGACCCTAAGTTTGGCAAACTGGTGCGTGAAATGCACTCTCTCATTAAAATGGTTCACCATTTGCAAAATGTCTCTCCAAAAACGGGGAAACCCGAACCAGTCATGATCTCCCGCATGGTAGAGACATTGTCCACCATGATCAAGCCAGCATCTCCCACCCCAAGAACCATGGACCTCATACTGGGGAATGCAAAAAATTGGGGATGCACCACCTTGATGATCTTGGAGGACCATTACACGGCTGGCTTAGAGACCATTTTGGCTGAGATCAAGGAAGATCTGATCCCAGATTGGAAACCAGCTTTTGAGGTGGCCACCAGGTGGGCCACAAAGAATCTGCCCCGAGTAACTCAGGGGGCGATTGATCATGCTGAAGCAATGATCGCAACGTGCAGGGAGACGGAGCCAGAACCCCTACAGGGGGGACCATCTCTTCCTGACGGAGACACAACAGGACACGCCATACGTCCAACTCAAGCACCTCAGCCACAACGAAGCGCACAAATACAAACAACATCCCACACAACACGAAAACAAGCTTCCAATAAAAACACAGTGGCTACCATGACAGACAGGGTGTCGGATTGGTCACCAGCACCCCCTCAGGGGGGCATTCAGGAGGATGAGTCGGACCCCATACCTCCCTCTCAACCTTCTCCATCTGTAGGACCAAAAGAGCGTAGACCGCCACGGAAAGGGAAGGGATACAATCCAGCGGTGATCCCAGAGGATAGCCTTTATTTGGATATCTTGCAGATGGAGGAAGTCGGGCCAGTCCGAGCTTCCACTCCCAGCAGGCCTGTTTTGGAGAGACAGGAGCTATTGCAAAGGGATGAGGAGACTAGGAGGGATACAACTCCTACCTTGGCTCCCATTCAGAATGAAGGCGTTTCCAAACAGGGAACCCGCACAGATGTCCAGGTGTCTGTTTTGGTACACCATGATGGCAGTCACACAGGGGATGTGTCGTCGAACCTGTCCTCCACTCCAAAGCAACACCGGATAAGGGTCAAGCGACACATCAACACTGAACGGAAGATGGTGGATTGGGGATTGAGTGTCAGCCAAAAATGGGTGATCATTGGGGACTCCAATTTGTCAAGGATAGGGTCTCATTCGATTCCAGACCTACAAATTGAGAGTTACCCTGGCGCAAACTTTAGACATGCTCAATCCATTATTTCCAAAGCTACTTGCCACACAGTGGTAGAGAAAGTGGTCCTTTCGTTTGGACTAAACCACAGGGGACAAAGAGCAAGAGAAACAGCAATCAAGCAAATGCAAGGAGCAGTGAGGGAGGCCAAGAAGAAATTTCCCTATGCGGAGATCTGGATCCCATTGATTAATTTCTCAAGCTCTTTGTCTAATGCAGAACAAGCCACGCTCAAGGTGCTCAATATGTACATCTTCAAGAACTTGCCATTTATTCCATCATTGGTAGCCAGACAGTTTGGCACAGAAAATGATAATGTACATTGGACAAGGGACACGGCTCGGGCGATGTTAGACCATTGGGTTGGATCTTTAAACTTAAAAGCCCCGTAAGCTTCGTGGAAGAGGGGAACGAAGGGTCTACACCCCTTTTGTCCCAAAATGTTATAGTCTTAGCTAGAAATTTCAGCCTGTCCCAGGTACAATGGGCTCTTCTGAATAAGGGGTTATCTTTTATCCCAACAATTGACATAAACAGAAATCAAAAGACACAACTTTTATTGGACATTCAAAATTATCATCGGAAAGTCAAATTAGCAGCATATTTTCGAAATGGAAGTAAACAAAAAGATACGCAAATTAAACCATTCATGCCAACATCAATTTGGACTCCACCCTTAGACAAATTACCACCAGAAGTTAATTTTCTAATCAAAAAAGATCACAAGGACTTCAAGAAACATTTTAAAACACACAAGGAAAAACCAAATTTATCACAGGCGGAAGAAGAAGCATTACAAGAATTAATACAAAACAAACACATAGTTATTAAGCCTGCTGACAAAGGTAGTGCAGTGGTGATTCTAAGTAGGGATCAATATATATTTGAAGCTACTCGTCAGTTGAACGATAGCACATATTATGATAAATTAGAAGAGCCCATTTTCCTAAAAACGGTACCAATAGTACATAGGATTATTGATTCATTATACAAGAGGAAATACATTAATGCCAAACAAAAACGATATTTGAAGGGTGATTGTGAACCACGTGCAAGGAAATTTTACATCCTGCCTAAAATTCACAAAAGTCCGGAAAAGTGGACGGTTCCATTTCAGATTCCACCTGGAAGACCAATTGTATCCGACTGTGGGAGCGAAACTTACCAAACGGCTGAATATATAGATTATTATTTGAATCCCTTATCAACAAAACATCCGTCCTACATCAAAGATACTTACCATTTCATCAGTATTGTAAAAAGTTTAAAAATCCCAGTATCTTCCTATTTTTTTACTATTGATATTGATTCGTTGTACACAAACATTGATACAAAATCAGGATTATTGACAGTAAAAAATATTTTGCTTAAGTATCCAGATACAAAGAGACCTGATCAGGAATTGTTAGAGCTTTTGGAGATTAATTTGACTAAAAATGATTTCGAATTTAATGGTAAATTTTATTTACAAACCAAGGGTACGGCAATGGGGAAAAGATTCGCCCCAGCCTACGCAAACATTTTTATGGCGGATTGGGAGGACAAAGTTCTCCAAAAGTGTGATAAAAAACCGATATATTATTACAGATATCTGGATGATATCTTTGGAATATGGTGCTATACAATGGAAGATTTCTTGGAATTTATTAACATTTTGGATACTCACGATCCATCAATTCGAGTTAAATACGAAATTCATGATAAGTCTATTAATTTTTTGGATACCACAGTTTACAAGGGAACAAATTTTGATCAGAACCAACAATTGGATATAAAAGTATACTTTAAAGAAACGGACACACATGCTTTGCTTTTCAAAACAAGCTTCCACCCAAAACACACATACAGGGGTTTGATTAAGTCCCAATTAATTAGATTTAAAAGGATTTGTACACAGGATTTAGATTTTATGGGAGCAGTTAAAATTCTTTTTAAAGCCTTAAGGAATAGAGGATATTCAAGGTCTTTTTTGAGGGAAAGTCTTCGTACTTTTCAAATTCCAAAAGAAAAAACACAAAGGGAAGGCATTCCTTTAATTACCACTTTTTCAACAACAAGTAGTATAGTTAATCGTCAATTTAAAGATAATTACAATACAATAATTACAAATTCAGGATTGTTACAGAATCATCAAGTTATATCGGCTTATAGACGGAATCAAAATTTGAGAGATTATGTTGTTAGAGCCAAACTTCCCCCTTTGCAACAAAGGACTAGGCGCAATAGTTTGGAGGGGATATTTGTGAAGCTAAAATATGTTCACAACAGAGTCACAAAAACAATTTTCAGAATTCAACAAAGTTTTAACCCACATACATCCAATTGTGTTTATTTGATATTTTGTCGAGTATGTGGGAAACAATACATTGGTGAAACCAAAAATTCGATTTTATTGAGAATGACTCAACATAGACACAATATCTCTAATAAAAAAGAAATTCATACTTGTTTAGTTCAACACTTTTTGTTACACGGCTTGCAAGCAGTTAGAGTAGCGGGAATACAAAGTAATTCATCTTGGACCGATTATGAGAGAAAGCAAATGGAGAGGACCTGGATCTTTTTATTGGATACAAAACAACCAAATGGATTAAATATGAAAAATAATTAATGGATTGGCCTCAGTCTGCATTTTTATCATAGAATCCTTTTAGGGCCCCAAATTTAATCCTCATTCCTGACCCTAAACCCAATTTTGGCCCTAATCCTAACCACAACCTGTTCTTTTACCTAAACCTAACCTTTACCCAATTTGCCTAACCCTAACCATTACCCTCTTTTCCATGCCTAAACCTAACCGCGACCTAATTGCCTAATCCTAACCCCAACCCAGTAATCTATTCCTAACCCTAACCTCTACCCAGTGATTAATTCCTAACCCTAACCTCTACCCAGTGATTTATTCCTAACCCTAACCTCTACCCTGGTAATTAACCCCTAATCTTAACCTTTCCACCCTCCTTTTACTCCCAACCCAAATATTTTAGTACCCCTATTTGGGCCATATAAGTTAAATAAATAACTAATCGGACACGTAAAAAGGGTAAAATTGTTTAATAATTAATGTATTCAGGGTTAAAAACATTTGATATACAAAGGGTTAAAAAACAATTGATACATATAGGGTTGACAACATTGGGCAGATGGAGAATTAAAACAATTTCATATATAAAAAAGTTAAAAACAATTGGATGATAAGGGGTTAAAAACATTTGATATAACATGGGTTCAAAGAATATACTTATTGGAGGTTAAATATAAAGTAAAATTCATTTAGGGATTAAAAACATGGTATATTTAAAAAGATTTGGCATAAAAAGGGTTAAGTTTCAGTTTCGAAGGTTCGAAGGGACTGCAGCCTATAAATAGGAGCACACACACACTCTCTCTCTCATTCTTGCTCTGACCAGGAAAGGAGAAACATCTTGTTGACAGCAGCAGCCGCTTAGTATTGTTTTAGTGTGCCTTGGCCTGAAGAAGACCCATAGTGGGTCGAAACGTCGCCACCCGGGCACACATTCATTTCATAGTTTCATATTTTGTTTCATTTTGATTTTTGAAGAGAATTTTTTTGCGTTTATTTAAAAACAAATTTTGGTTTCATTGAAAACAAATTAATTTTTTTTGAAGGACAAGTTTAGTTTGCATTTAAAAACATTTTCATTTCTTTTTAGTTCATTTTGTATATACATAAAAACACACACACAATTCATACACACCCACGCTTCTAGCATGAGTGGGTGGAATAATGACTGGACCGTGGTGCGTTACGGCAGACGCCGTGATCGCACTACTGGTCCAGTCCACAGGAGAGCCGACTGGGGGAGGGCCCGAGCACCACCTGCCTCCTATGGGAGGTGGGGCCATAACCCTCGTCCTAACCCTAACCCTAACCCTAACCCTCTAACCCCTAACCCTAACCCTAACCCTAACCCCGTGGTGCGTTACGGCAGACGCCGTGATCGCACTACTGGTCCAGTCCACATGAGAGCCGACTGGGGGAGGGCCCGAGCACCACCTGCCTCCTATGGGAGGTGGGGCCATAACCCTCGTCCTAACCCTACCCTAACCCTAACCCTAACCCTTCAGGACCAAGGCCGGGATTGGTCTGCCAGACCTTGGGGGGTGGGGACCAGCTGGGGGAAGGACCGTGCATTTCCGGGCTCCCGTTCATTCGGGGCTCGGGTCCTTGCCCCAGTCCCTAACCCTAACCCTACGAGCTACCTCTAACCCTAACCCCTAAACTTAACCTCCCACTCTCCTAAACTTAACCTCCCACTCTCCTAACCCTAACCTTAACCTTTGATCCTTAACCCTAACACCCATCTCCCACCCTCCTAACCCTAAACCCATTCTCAACCGGGTATTTTTCCTGTTTTTCTTTTTTTCCCTGCAGGGGGGGATGGGGCGGACCCGGATTGGAGGGGCGTGGATGGAGAGTGCACAGACTCCGCCACCATTTATGGATGGTGGAGTCCAATTTTTGCTTTTCCTAAGTTTTATCCCTTGCCTAAACCTAAGTTGGTATCCTTTTCCCAGCCCTATTCTACCCTTAACCCCCACACCCCTAATAATCAGTTAAATAAATATATAAATAAATACATAACGATGGGGAGGGGTTATATTTTGGTATTTTTATTGGCAGTACAAAGGGTTAAAAACATTTATTGGGCATATGAAAGGTTTAAAATGGGATAGCTAAAAAAGTATAAATAAAATTTCCTGGGATATTAAAAACAATTTGGCACATTAGGGGTTAAAATGTTTAAAAGGGTTAATATGGTTAATATGGTTAAAAAGCATAAATAGCTGGTAAAAACATTAATTAGTGCATAAGGGTTTCAAAAGTTATTTAAAAAGCTTTAAGATTTAAAATTTGGTCAAGAAAGGGTTAAATTATTTTGGTACATTAAAGTTAAATTAGGCGAAATAAAGTTTATTTCAATTCAGGGGGAGGATTAGGGGTTTAACAAAGTTGTTTTGGACACTAAGGAGTTAACAGAAAAGAGGGTGGAGCCAAAACATTCGAGAGTGTATGTGCTTAGTGCAAACTCAGTTAAGCCTTCATTCTGACTCTGGCTCTTCATGGAGACACACTGTTTTGCTGCTCTGCCGTTGTCAAGCCTTCTTTTGTTTTTTGGTGTGCTTTTACCTGAAGAAGATCTTAATTGATCGAAACGTCGTTATTTTGCACACCCTTCCTTAGTTATTTATTGTGGTTTGTTTTTTCCTTCCCCATTTTTGGGGGGAGCGCTTTTAGTTTTTTGTTTTATTTTTTGACGCTTTCTTAAAAAACAAAAAAGACAAAAAAAACTAAAAAACAAAAAATACAAAAAAAAGTACAAAATTAAAAAAATCAAAAAAAGAAAAAAATTAAAAAATTAAAAACTAAAAAATAATTACAAATCAAACATGGATGATTGGACTGTGGTGCGTTGGGGACGCCGACGCCCGCGCACCCGTCCAGATGATTGGGGCCAGGGGTACGGGGGGTACATGGGTCGGAGGGCCCGTGCACCAGTCTTCCCCTCCGGGGGAAGGGCTCAGGCCCTCTTTCCTAACCCCTAACCCCCTAACCCTAACCCTCACACTACACATCCCAGTTGGTACCCTACCGACAGTAGTTTTTATCTCATAACCTACCTCCAAACCCTAACGCCCTAGCTGGCCCTAACTAAACTTCACAAAATACTTCACTGGGGACCCATCCCAAATCAATCACGACCCCATGAAACGCACTCCTGCACACCTCCCACAAGACACTTTTTTGGGCGTGGACTTTGTCCATTTTCACGCCCACTTCCACACCACATGACTGCATCTCGGGAACCCAACGTCGCACAGACTCGGGGGTGGTACCGTTGGAAAGCCCGTGTCCCACAACCCCCCCGCCGACCACCTTCCCGACTCTCTACCACCTTCCTGTCAAGAGTTAGCACGCGACAAAGCCTCAGCCAATCACCTATCTCCGGAACCGGACCTCCCACCCACTCGGGACCACCTCCAGCGTGTTCGGCGACCACCAAAACCCCCCAGTGGGACTTGGTTCCAAGTCTCTACCACCTTCCTATCAAAACTTATTCAAATAAAACACTTGGCCACGCCCACATTTCCCATGGATCATTGCGGTTCTATGATTCTTGACACCATGACAGAGCAAGCTACTCACATACCAGCCTATATAAGGATGGCTCATTCACTTCTTGGTATATTGGCCATTTTGAGGATCGCCCATTGGGCGATTGTGGTCATTACCCCCTTACCTAACCCTAACCCTCTACCCCTAACCCTAACCCCCTAACCCTAACCTCTCCCCTTCCCTTCCCTAATCCTAATTTGGACCCCTCCCCTTTCCTATACCCAACCCCCTCCCTCTCAAAGTTTTGATTAATTTAAAATTTAATAATTAAAACTACTTGGGCAATTTTAGTACGTTTAAAAACTTAGGGGAGGAATTTCATGAAGGACAATTTAAAATTGATAGGTATTTATGGGAATTATACTAAAAACAGTTAAATGTCATTTAAATTTTTAATTGGCATAAAAACGGTTAAAAACATATAAATATAGTATAAATGGTTAAAAGCTAAGTTCAAAGTTTGCATTACAAAATAATTCATTTCACGGAATTTAAAATTAGGGTTAACATCAGTCAGTTTCACGAAACCCTATTCGTCAGAGGGTATAAATAGGACACAGATGGTTCTCTCTCATTTCTGCTCTGGCCTTCGAAGGGACAGGTTGTCTGCTTTGAGCTCCTGCAAGCCTTTCTATATTGTGCTCTATTGCCTGAGGAAGACCCTTAGCGGTCGAAACGTCGCGATTAGGGCACATTTGATTTCATTTTTTTGAGAAACAATTTAAAAACAGTAGAAACTTTTTGATTTAAAAACACTTTTATTTGATATTTTGAGTGCGTTTTTGGCACATTTTCATTTCATCTTGGGAGTGCGGTTTTGAGCACATTTTTATTTCATTTTTTACAAACACACTTTTGTTTTCATAATCTAAATTCTAAGTTCATATTTTCTTTCTTTTGGTTGAAATAATTTAAGTTAAATATATTTAAAAACATTCTACACTACATCCATCATGGGAGACCCCTCTGATGGATGGACCACGGTGCGTTACGGGAGACGAGGAGGTCGATCCCGTCAACGCACCCTTCAGGACCAAGGCCGGGATTGGTCTGCCAGACCTTGGGGGGTGGGGACCAGCTGGGGGAAGGACCGTGCATTTCCGGGCTCCCGTTCATTCGGGGCTCGGGTCCTTGCCTCAGTTCCTAACCCTGTCCTATGAGGAAAATTAGTTTTACCCCTAACCAGGATATCTGGCCCTAACCTTAACCTGGGGCCCTAATGCCTAATCCTAAATTCTAGGCTTTATGCCTAACCCTAAGGCCCTATAATTTTGATTCACCTTAACCCTAACCTTGATGTTGATCCCTAGTCTGGTTTTTTCTAACCCTAATCTTTTTTCTTTACATCCCTAATTTGGTTTGTTTTTCCTTTTAATTTCATTGTTTTTAATTTCATTGTCTTAAATTCATTTATTATTTTACATTTAATTGGAAAGGAGGACAAAAACAGTTCATGCATATATTAATAGTTTGCAAATATTTAAAAGCCTTTCAATAAATACTATTAGTTCATAGGGTGACAAGGGATAAAAATCTAGGTAACACAGTCGAATTGGCAAGGCAAAGGTTAAAAACACATTTCATCTAAGCCACACCCACTACATCAAAGCCACTACATCAAAGCCACTACATCAAAGCCACACCAATTTAGGACAGTCTGTTTACTCACAGCATGGTAACTTGCCTGGGGCCTGCATTAATTGGTTTTTGACTTTTGAAGGGAGCATATCCTTAAGCTTTGCAGGCATCTGTATCATTTGGTTTCCGGTTTTTGAAAGGAGTACATCCTCAAGCTGTGTAGACCCCATTTACTTTTTCTTGTGCCCTTCACCTGAAGAAGACCTCCTTGGGTCGAAACGTCGTTTTGGGGCACGTTTTATTTTTCATTTTTTGGTGAGAACAATTTTATTTCCGCTTTGTAATTCAAGTCTTTTCTTCCCGAGTGTTTGGGACATTTTTCTTTTATCTTACTTTTTGAAAAAAAACAAAAATACTTAAAAAAAATGGAAAAATTGAAAAATAAAATAAAATAAAAAAATCGAAAAAGAACAAATACTAAAAAAAACAGGAGGAATTGCTTCTTTTTAAGGGGAAGCCTTCCTTAGTTTCCTTCCTATTTTTTGGAAGACACTTTTGGTTGTTTGTTTGAGGTTTTTTTTGGGTTTTCTTCTCATTAAGGGGAAGCCTCCCTTGGTTGTTTTTTTCTTTTTTCTTTTTTCTTTTTTCTTTTTGCTTTTGGTTAATATATTTTCAGTGTAACACTTCCTTTTTCAGTGGAAGCCTCTTTTAGTTGTTTGTGTACATTTTTCAAAGACAATATTCTTTCAAAGACAATTATAAGACACACATTATTACATGGATCAAGGGTGGCAGAGGGTGCAGTATGGCCGGAGGGGCCAACGCACTTACCAACGCCAGCCACAGCTTAGATGGGATCGGGGTCCGAGAGTGTTCCATGGTGGGATGGACCGAGCACCTACCTCCTTCTCCTTCGGGAGGGGGACTCAGTTCCCCAAACCTAACCCCCTAACCCTATCGCCCATTGGGCGATTGTGGTCATTACCCCCTTACCTAACCCTAACCCCTAACCCTAACCCAATTTTGTTCAAAATATGAAAAGGGCTTAAAAGTGGAGCATGACACTGAAAGAAGGCTCCCGGGTGAAGGAAATGGAAAAATTCACAATTTTGTTCAAAATGAGCAGTTCTTGCTCAGAAAGGCCTAAAAGTGGAGCATGACAGTTAAAGCAGGCTCCCGGGTGACCGAAATGGAAAAACTCCCAATTTTGTTCAAACTGTGGAAAAGGGCTTAACAGTGGAGCAGGACACTGAAAGAAGGCTCCCGGGTGAAGGAAATGGAAAGATTCCCAATTTTGTCCAAAATGAGCAGTTCTTGCTCAGAAAGGCCTATGAGTGGAGCATGACACTGAGAAAAGGCTCCCGGGTGGCAAAAATGGAAAAATTCACAATTTTGTTCAAAATGTGGAAAAGGGCTTAAAAGTGAACCATGACACTGAAAAAAGGCTCCCGGGTGGCAAAAATGGGAAAATTCACAATTTTGTTCAAAATGAGCAGTTCTTGCTCAGAAAGGCCTATAAGTAGAGCATGACACTGAAAGAAGGCTCCTGGGTGGCAAAAATGGAAAAATTCACAATTTTGTTCAAAATGTGGAAAAGGGCTTAAAAGTAAACCATGACACTGAGAAAAGGCTCCCAGGTGGCAAAAATGGAAAAATTCACAATTTTGTTCAAAATGAGCAGTTCTTGCTCAGAAAGGCCTATGAGTGGAACATGACACTGAAAGCAGGCTCCCGGGTGGCAAAAATGGAAAAATTCACAATTTTAAT